>CM068305.1:17597381-17787381 GCA_034768735.1 Schistosoma mekongi
AGAATATGCCTTGATGTGAAAGAAATATTAGTGAGAATAGAGTATAGATCATCAAAAGGAGACGGACATCAATTGAAACTACCCACTGTGCTAATTAATTGCCCATTACCCAGGTCTCAGCCACTAGTTATGATGATCAACGCGAAATCTCACCAGGAGCCACACCTAATAACATGGTTCACATCTCGCACTTTATAAAGTAAAATTATTGGTGATACTATAAAAAGTGCAAGATCAGCGTTCCTTACCTTATCTAATCACTCTACATCAACTGTTGTCAAATCCATATCGAGTGAACAATCTCTCATTATACATTGACACATCAACTGGTTCAGAATTCTTGTGCCGACATATTCCGATTTTTGTTGATTTTTATTTACGCTTATACTGGTAGGAGAAGAAAGCCTTGGCCGTTTGTTGGCGTTTCGTATTATTCTGTCTGATGTAGTGCTCGCTCGTTGTTGTTTCCATGATATGCGATAATTCAAGTTACCCGTAGGATTACTTTAAGTTGTGTTTGGTGGAGATGGCAGTTCCAGAGCTAAAAAACATGTTCTTAGGGAATCATCCTCTTTAAAGTTACCCTGAATAGGCTTTATTTATTTTTTAGACAGCAGTTATTACACTCTAGTGTACATTGTCGTAAACCAAAGAAGAGCTGACAAACTGTTTCGTGCCAGCTTAGACGCATTAGTCAGAAATCAGCACCTATTACCCCAAGAGCTTAAATCAAAAATATTCAGCTTACATAGTATAAGAGTTGAATGTAGCTGTTTACATTTCCCAATTAAAATGAACTTTAACCTGATACCGTTTTAACTGATTTCATTTTGTAGCAAGTGATTAATGCGATGTATAATTGACTCATGAACATCGGGTCCATTACTTTTGGAGTCCCTGAATCACACTTCTTCTGGTTCAAAATATTTACATCTTTCTTTATGCTACGATACCTGATTTTATTTAGGGACTTCAAATCGAAATAATCGTGAAAGACAAGGGATGGAATAGTCTAAGAACTGTGTTTTGTCAAAAGCTCGATGTAGGAGATTTTTAGTTTTAATGGAGTTCGGTAATCTTAATTTAAACTACTTATTCTTCTTAGAATTCTTCAAAGCAAGACAGTAGTGCACGCACAGGGCTAGTATATTTCACTTTTCTTATCAAAATTGACTGGAACATTGTTTGGAACACCATCTTTGGATCTAGAAATGTCTTGTGCACCGAGATCCAATATTTCCAACTGGTTGTGCAACTGTCCTATCCTAGAGGGCCAATGGCTCAAAAACTAGACGTTTGAGATCCGTGGTGAGTTTCACATAAGACTTCGTCTATTTATATATTTCTTTATCCGATGAGTAACTATGCCTTCAAAATGTCTTTGGATAATATGAACTCACAGACTTTTACTTACATAAACTATCAGCTTTCTTGATACTTAAAGGTAGCAAAGTTTGCTTCTTCGAGTGCAGCTAAAGTGGGTTGATAATCGGCTCCTCCTATCATAGGCCAATACATGGAGTCCTTTACATTTATTCATTTATGTGATGAACTTTCTTCCATTCCATGGGTCACTGGAACCCCACAGCTAGCTTTTGCACTACCTAACGGATATTGTCACACCTATGTGATTTCCACAACATCAGTGGCTGCAGCTTTCTCAGTACGCAGCCTGAAGTCCATACGTACTCTCCTATGGGTATAAGTCGGGTCATTATGACACGGCATTATTCGTCTAAGTGTGTTTGATTTCATTTCTAGGCAATGCTTAAACTGAAAACGTTTACGATCTCTTATTAGTATGGTCCCCTCCATCTATTTTTTAGTATCCATGTTCCCCTCGTCTAGCTACCCAATACCGATATCTACGGTTGCATACCTCTATATTGAGTCCAGAATAACTTCATGTTTTATCTTAACTTTGCAGCTACTTCTTTGCACCGAGGAGTATACCTTTAATCTACTTCAACACCCATTTAGATAGTCTTATCTACACGGATCGTTCCCAGATGTCTACTGAAGAGCCTGGTGCTGATGGATGACATCGAACTAAGCCTCTGACTATAATGTATACAATGCAATTTTAGGGTCCCACGAGCTAAGTCACTTTATCACTGAACCATTGCAGAGAAGCTACAACCTGACATGAAGCAACTGCATCGGCTGACGACGCAAGATGATCTTGCAAAAAGAGGTACGATAATCATCACAAACTCATCTGGAAGAATCCTCCCCATCAAATCGGAAGCAGCCGAAGCTTTTGATACCAATATTTTCAGGCTGCTTATTTAAAATGCAAAATTTCAGACCCAATCACTTCCCACCAGCAGAGAAGACGGAAGCGGCTCAATTACAGTAACCACAGGGTTGGCTCTGCGTAAACTAACAAGTATCTAGGCTGTGATAATGTATGCCCGGCATTCCCATAGGAATGTACTGGAAGACTTGCACGACACACTCAAGCGTCAACCTAGATTTTAGACGTAAGTGATTCTAGGTGATCTTACTGGGCTTTTGCTCATAGATGCTTCGTTTACCTTTCTACTTTGTGGGTTGTTTACCTATGGTCCGAAGACTGCCTCCATCAGTTACTGGCCGAGTGTATACGAACAATACCAATTCAGCCCAGCTTACAGTACAACACCCCTCCCTATTACCTTGTCCCAACCTATACCAACATTCACTGCACGCCTGCCAACTCTCAAAAGGACAGAAGGAAGCCATACTCTTACCCAGCTCTTGTTTGTGGACATAAAAGACCCATGTTATTACAGCCCAGTAGCACTGCTCCCAGTACTATTGTAGCAACTTAGCTTGACTAGGCACGAAACTATCAAAAGTACTAGTTTCGTCTCTCATCTTTCATAGAGATGATGTCCATTCAGAGTAAGTTCAGAGACGCGCTTTCAAAGTGAGCTACAAATCCGTGGAATAAATCACACTGAATTATACTTCTCCAAAAGCTACAGAAGACTTCGAGGAGACCCAATGACTTCTCACTAGAACGCCCTAGCCGACTTATACTTTCCCATTCCAACTATCCATATCCGATAGTCAATGCCGAAAATTTCTTACTAAATAGCCACCACATAGGTGGTGTCTCGCTTCTTCTCATCTAGTACAAACTCCTCCCCAATTTGTCATAAGATCCGATGTAGAACCTTTTAAAAGAAGGTTTTATAACCGTGCATACTTGTGTGGGTTTCGATCACCCCTCTGGAACGAACGATTTACCTAAAAATCACCAAAGCTCGTATCCATGCAAATTATATCATCCCTTCCCTCTCTCCACCGCCTATTGTCCATTGTTCCACACTTTTCACACTTAACGAGGCCCAGGCTGACTACCGTCAACGCTATGCTTACAGATAAGTATCATATGGTTTATTCCAGGCTACATATTTTATTAACAGTTAGGAATATAAATCATGTAGGCTTGTCAATACTGGACTACCATAGTACTATGTTTAGTAATAATGTGATTCCAAGTTACATATAAATTTTCGTGCATCCATTTGAATAATACACATACATAAACAATCTGGTAAATATATATAACAGAAGTCGGTAACGACGAGTTTATGGGTGTTATATTGAATTACAGTATAAATCCAACAAGCAGTAATTCCAGATAAGTGTCACTAGTACGCAACATTCAAATTGAGTTCAATCGCACATTGAACATACATACGACAGCAATAAGTACAATGTGCAAAATGTTGTACATAGTGCCACAACAGTCTCCAGACTTCACTGATAGTGGTAGTAGACCTGGTGACCTGTAATAATCCTTGCGGTGATTCTTTCTTTGTAGATCCAGCCTCTCCCTGAAAGACTTCGCCAATGGACCTGACACCACCTGATCAGGTAGTGCTTTCTAATCGTTGACTATTCGGTGTGAGAAACGAATTCCTACTCTGAGTTTATTTGATCTTCACTTTCAAACCTTTCTAAGGTGGTCTCTGAGATTATTGGTTCTAGAGGGAGGAAAAAGACAAGGCAAATTAACACACGAGCCATTATTTAGAATACGGAATGCCGAAATAAAATCGCCTCGTGCTCTATAATAAGATACGGGAAAAGATCCGGGCATTTCAGACGCGCGTCGTATGGAAGGTTTGAAAAGCCTGTTGCTAGCTTGGTACCTACTCGTTGAACCCGCTCAAGTGCCTTGACGTTTTTAACAAGATAAGGACTTGCTGTTAGGATGCAGTATTCACTATGAGATCTCACATGATTAGGATATAAGATTTGAAGCATGTCTTCATCAAAACATTGGAATGCCCCGTGGGGTGACCATAACGCTCGAAACTTTTTAACAGCTAATTCCTTGCAGTATACCAGGATTTTCAAGTTACGACTTATAATTGCCCCCAAATCCCTAGATTGTTCTACATGCGAAAGCGGTGTATTATTCAAGGTGTGTTGATAACCGTTACCTCAGCCAATGTGCATCAGTGCACTCTTACAGCCGTTAATTTCTAACCCCCAACTTTAAGACCATCTGGCCGATTCGTTTGAGTCAGTTTGAAGATCAGGCTCATCGCTAGTGCTGCATACTGTTTTCCAAACTTTCGCGTCATCAGCAAATAAGAGTGTTGATTATTTCAGTTGACGTGGCAACTCGTCAACACAATGCAAAAATAAGAGAGAGCTTAAGATGACACCTTTGGGGACTCCGCTTAATACGGGTTCCCATTCAGTCAGTGATCCGTTAGCTCGAACTATGTCTCCCCTCACATAAGAAATTCTTTGCCCAACTCTGAATTGGCCCTATTATTAAGAAGCTTGGTTGTTTCCGCATAAGGCCAACATGAGATATTTTATCACATCCCTTGCTTAAGACAACGAATATTACATCCACAGACTGTTCTTTATCAATAGCTTCTGCCTAGTCCTCCTTTACAGTTAACGAGTTATTAAGGTGCAAAAGACACCTACGAAACCAATGTTGCTCCGTAGTTAGCAAATTATGTGACTCCACGTGAATTAATATTTTATCGCTGATTTTCTCTAAGATTTTAACTATTATGCTAGTCAAACTGGTCGGCCTAGAGTTAGATGCCAGTTGTCCATTTCCATCCCTAAAACCAGTCCACATTATTGTATCTTACCTATATCTTGAAAGTTTTTCTTGCGAAAGGGACAACCTAAACAACTCTGAGGATGGTTCTGAAATAATGTCCACGAGTGACAATAACAGCTTAGGGTTCATTCCATCCAGTCCTGGTGACTTACCTGGTTTTAAGTGGTTAAGCCAATAGAAAACGTTTTCCGCTGTCATAAGTACTGGTACCATTGCAATTACTTCAGTCGAGTTTACTGGATGCGCATCTGCGTTAGTATCCACAGGAAAAATTTTGTTGAAATATTCTGATAATTTTTTAGCGTTTCTCAAATCTGTGTCGGCCGACACAATTAGGTTATCGTGTAACAATAGGGACGGGATCCCATCATTTCTCTCACTTCGTTCCTTAATATAGAAAAACACTCGTTTAGAACAGGCGAGATTATCCTTTGCTAGCTGTCTTTCGTAAAATATGCAAGATCTATCAGTAGGTAGTTTACATAGGTTTCGAAACCCACGTACTTTTGCTTAAACGTATCACAACTCGTATTAGTATGCAAGTTCCAAAGACGTTTCCTACATAGTAGTAGCTTTCCAGCATTCTTGGCAACCCGCGGAGGATGATGTGACAACTTACGTGGAACTGACCATGGAATGAATGATGTAGATACTTATTGAAATGTTTCTTCAGATTTGCACCATGATTCTTCAGTTGAGTGGCTTTTGGTAACCAACCAGCACTTTGATGCAGCTCGGCACCTAATTGTCAAAAATGTTTGCTTGCCAAATATTTGGTCGCGATAAGACAGATTCATATTCGATATCGTAAGCGTGGATAGGGGATTAAGATGCTTAACATCATCAGAATTATGTGTAAATACTAGGTTAAGGAGTGACAATTCATGGTCTACACCGAAACGTATAGACTTTATTAAGGCACACCGGCGACTAGTTAACAACAAGTTCCCTTAAAGTCCCTGCTACAAATGTGATCTTCACCCAGTCCATGTAAAGTGCGTCGAAGTCCCCAACAATACGGCATTAACTAACTTTATTCCAACCGCTTATGTGACTCAGAGTGGAATCATCCGCTGGCAGCTAGGACTACAGTAAGCCACCCCAATAAGTACTTGGCGACATGTAGACTTAAGGGTATAACTGGACGCCTCGCACTTATTTATTTATTTTGTTTATTTTGTTCACATACAATTTCTTTGCAATAAGCGTTGTGAAGAAACCGTTTTGGGTTTCATTAATGTAGTATAAATATACAATAATTGAAACTGGTTTACATTGCGAAATGCTATTCAGAATAAAACGCCAATATGAAGTGGTATATATGTGTATATGATACTAAAGATAGAAATCATAAATGAAATTCTGAAGATTTCAGTATGTAGTTATTGAGCTTCCGACATATTGTGCTGGATACTTAAGTAATCCCGACTGCATAAGATTATTCCGCTCCTCACGCTTACGGTTAGTGACCCTATCATACTTAATACAGATATACCCAGTTACGACTGACGTAGGATCAACATCAGTCATTAACCACGTTTCCGTGAATGCGATTATGTCGGGATCAATTTTTCCTATCAAGATACCCAACATGGACATTTTGTTTCATAGTGCTGGTATACAGTACATTCAGGGTACCTGCGTTGATACCCGTCATACCCACACAGGTCTTGGGGACATTAGCTTCAATGATCTCACCACCCGAAAACCATGAACTTTCAAGATTTTTCCTTCATTTTGCAACCTTCTTTATAGCTCAGTGAGGGCTGCTCTTATTCTTAGACAATCCTCGAGCGGCCATTTTGATAGGTTTAATATGTTCTGCTCACGGACTTTGCGAGTATTTTTCAGTACTATGTTTTTTATTCTCATTGATCAGGATAATTTTTATGATTCGTCCACTTTGTGCTTCACCATCAAGCTACCTACCGAATCTAACCGCTTTTCGAATGTGGACACCCTGTACTGTGTCTGTAATATATATCTGATAGCTGATTCAACTAACTAAAGGTCATAGACTCGACGTTTTGCAGGCTCTGGGTCCTTCGGTTCCTCTAGATTTCACATAATTAGACTACGGTAAGAGTGAACGTCTATGGAGTTTTGCATTAACTCCTTTTGAGGCTGGTCCCTTCAAGTTCGTTACCGAAAATGTTCCTGATTGCGATTTTCGCCTTTTGTGCATCCAGCCGAGTATAGTGCTACGCCTTTCCTGTGAAAGTTACATTATGACTTCACATTCCAGTTCTTCGTCCTTATTCTCAGCCATAACTACACAACTTGAGGGTGATATTTCATTTTCCTTTGATGATCTTGACTTATGCGTTTACATTTCACCTGGGGTGAGTTTAGTATTGTTTCTTTTATGTGCTTTACGTCAACTCTAGATGTAGCCGCTAACGATTTATTCGGGGTTAAGTCGCACATATAGGTGTTGATTTAAATGTCATCAGAGCCGAGAGCAGTTGTTATCGCATTTTTCCAGGGCATTAACGCCTTTTTGTTTTACAATGTGTTTCTTAGCCGTGTTCATTAGTGATATGACGACCGACAATAGGTGGTTTAAATCGAGATAACAGAGTAGGCAAAGCCACACGTTTCCAGGTTTGCTACACCGATTTTATGCTGTTGGTGTTTAGTTAGCCTACAGATTGTGATACCAACCATTTCAGTCATCACACTGAATGCTGGTTTCTACCGGGTAACGACAGCCTGGGCGTTGGCAAGCACACTTTTTTGTATCCATAAATAATTGATAAACGACAGTAACCAAACAATATTGCGAGACATTTTTGCTATAAATTCTACAGAATTAAATATACGCGATTGGTACACGAGGAAAATGACAGGAAAATAGACAAAAGTCTCAAAATCTTAGTAAATAGTTTAAAACCTTGAGTAAGCTTGGTTCAATTGAAGAAAATACTCCCGGCTTTAGTGTACTAGATAATCAAAACCAGGCAATTTACTCAACGGTTAAAATAATACAGCCCTTTGATTTGACTGCTTCACGCTCCACCTTGTTTTTATTGTCCACTCCTGTTGCCATTCTATGTTCTTCTCCTCATCTATCCTTCCGAACTTCCGAACTATGTGAAACTGCGGCAGGTCGTATCTCAAGGTGCATACTTACCTACTCAGAGCCTATCTCGCAGTTGAAATAAGTAATGACAATACTGCTGAGAAGTAATCATAAATAGAAGATAAATGGATACAGAGCAATATTTAATGAAGGAAAAAGATTAGCACTAATCAAAAGACAGAGGGAGCCCTTCCCAAGGAGAAACCATAGGGAAAACGAAAAAGAAAAAAATTATACGCATATAAATAACTTAATGAGGATGAGTTTGTAAGTAATTTTCCCTGGTACTTCCCTAGACCAAGGGCAGCCAGGAATCCAGATAACTACCAAAGCCCACAGCCTGACCAGGAACATCAGAATGGCAGCTCCAATAGACTTTTAGGTTTATACCAACTCGTCACAACTATATTTGATAGTGGATACGGGTATCGTCACCTTGGTCTAAACTAAATAGTGCTACGTAAGTAAAGTGAGTAATACAACAGGATTCAGTTACTTAAATAAATAAATGATGGGCCGTAAATATATATCTTGTTTTTTAAAAGTGTTTGAAATAGTATATTAGCAACTAGGCGCCAACTACAGTGTTAGACCTTGATCATCTGGAATTTTCGTACGATTTCTTGTTATCGGCTGCTTCACAATGTCACAAACCTGTTACTATGAAATTCTAGGTGTTCAGAAAACTGCTTCAGGTGATGAAATAAAGAAGGCATATCGCCAGCTGGCACTCAAATGGCATCCAGATAAAAACCCAGACAAAAAAGAAGAAGCTGAAAGACAATTCAAACTAATAAGTGAGGCATACGAAATTTTATCGGATCCCAAAAAGCGCAACATATATGATAGACGAGGCAGAGCTCCTCGTGATGATGAGGCGTTTGTATTCGATGGTTCGGATCCCTTCTCGATGTTTACTCAGTTCCACTTCCGGGATCCCATGGATATTTTCAGAGAAGTGTTTGGAGGCTCTGGACTCGATTCCTTCTTCGGGACTAGTATTCATGATCTCCACTTTGGCCCTCAAATGGGCCGAGCTCATCGTTCCAACTCTCATCGCAATGCTGGGCGACAATCTGGGTCTCCCTACCATCATGCTCACACAGGACGTTCTAACCAAATGCAGAGTTATGATTCCGTACTCGCAAGTCCTTTCATGGGTGGCATTTTCGACTCTCCATTTGGTGGATCACTGTTTGATCCTTTTATGGCTTTTAATTCTGGATTCGGGAACCCCCAGGGTACCTCGTCAGCTTCCATATTTAGTAGCTTCGGAGGATCTCCTTCTGCTGGTGGTTTTAGGTCAGTTTCAACATCTTCCAAGTACGTTAACGGGAAAATGGTTCGTGTGACGAAAGTGGTGGAAAATGGTACTGAAACTGTTACTGAAGAAGTAGACGGCCAGGTAACCAACCGGACTGTTCGTCAGTGTGGAAATGGAGCTCTCCAAGCAATGTGATTTACCCCCATACACATACTTTCTTCTCATAGTAAGACTATGTTAATTTTGTATAATCACAGTTTGTCAGTTATTTGTTGAGTGACAAACCAATATTTTTGTTGTCTTAATAAGCATGTCTCCATTCGTCGGACTTACTGATACGGTAATGGATACTTTGTTGTTGCATTGCACTTAAGATATACCACTGTTAAATCCGCCTATCATACTTACATACACTAAATAAATATTCTCCATTGATTTTATCACTTAATATTCTTTCCTGGCGTTCGTTTTGTCTTAATATGAGATTACTTTGATTTTTCGAACCATTCGTTAGTTGGGATTATACAAGTTACCAGGCAAGCTCGTCTTTATCGCTGTCCATTAGTATTTCGAAGTGAGTCTGGCGTCTCCTTATTCGTTTTCGCCCACCGTTGCGGTGTATAGAAAATATTTTTATTTAAAGCCGTCAGATTTTAATGTCCTTAGTTTCTTGATGGTCTAAATATATGCGATATGGACTAGGTCTCGAATCAAGGTGCTTCGGTCTCCATTTGTTAGGTTTCTGAAGGACGCATTTTAATATCTCTGTAACTTATCAATGGTCGAAACTAGTTGGTAACTGTACTGACATGAACATACACGATTGCAGTGGTTGGTACTACGTAGGTTCGGACTGTTTATTTCTTGAGTGTCATAATTAGTAGTTGACTATGTAGTCATTATTTATCCTGCCTAATTATTAATAGGTTTATTACTAAACAGTCAGTTTTTTTATAAACCTATAACACTGCTATTAGTGGAGTCCGAGTGATTTAACCCGTCACTAGCTCATTTCGGTTTACAGTACCTCGGTGTAAAGATTAGTAATAATACTCGGTTATTCAAACTGAAGTTGTCAAGCGCCCTTCGAACTTAACAAATAGTTAAAAGTTAAGTTCTTACTCAACATTTACTCCGATATGCACATCTCCCAGCATGAGTCACTGGTCTTAAAAACAACCTAGATATTATCACTCCTTGTAAAGTATTGTTCATAACCGCATTTTATAATCGTCACAATTTAGGTCCTAGTACGTACGCCCTTTGTTTAAGTGCAGCTAGATGAACAAATTAGTAGTAGCAGATCACTGGTAGTAGGAAAAGTGTAAATATATAGAATGTTGTGTAGGCGGGAAGGATTAATTCACAGAAAGGTATAATCTAAATTTATGCTTACATGTCGACTTATATGCTGGTCTTTTCTTGAGTGGATTTAAAATCTTTTGTTTATTTTCGTATAAACTGTAATCTGGCTCTTGGTAGCCACCGATTGCAGATAACTGATCAAGTTTTGATACGTTTGTGTAAAGTAGCACTTAACAATGTTAGACCATCCAGTTGTCCTCTCGATAATTGCCGTCAGTTTTTCTAAACAGTTAGTGATTTGGCTCATAATCGGTCGCCTTGGAGATGGTACATACACTGGATACCTTCTAAATTTTAGATTACTGTATTCCTTCATAGTTACCTTTTCATTGCTTTGTTTTGAAATGTATTATGATATGAATTTTGTTAATTTGGTCTCATCGCCCCAGTGGGGTATGGTAATTTAAGCTAACGTATTAATATCCCAGACTGGGTTCACGATAGCGCTCACGAATCGTGGTTTTCACATAAATCTCCTTGTCATAAAACTATGTCGTGTCTGTCACCAGCATATATGGCTAGACCTTCCCTACTAGCTTCGTCTAAAAATATTGTCAGTATGAACGATTATACAGACAGACATACAGTTACAACGTAGAACTTGGTACATGCGTACGTCAGTTCAAGTTGCCATGCCTCAGTTAGCAGATAGAAATTAAATTGTCGAATCAAATCCCAGAGTAGGGAAGGTAGTAGCAGAGTTAGTATTCATGGAAGGGAATAGAGACCGAGGATATTTAAGAAAATATGATTCAGTAAAGAGAAAATTATGATAAGTTCAGAAGCTTAGAATTTGGAGGAAGACAAGGAGTGGATGCACCTGCGCCATTGCCAGCGATTTTGAGCCATATCACCCAAAGTCTCTAACCATTTATTACGAGCGTCACGCGGACCCCAACCAGGTAGTCTGCACCTATTAACATGGCTCAGCCCAATAATCAATGACTTCATGGACTGGTGCCATGTTTTGGTTTGGCCGCCTCTAGCTTTCTTCCAGCCTACTCCTACACCAGACAGCATTGCTCGTCGAGGTAGGCGGTGGTCAGGCATACGTAACACATGTCCTAACCACCTTAGCTGATGAATATTTACTACTTCATCAATAGACTTACCGTATCTACCTAGTACTCTTTTCCTAACCCACGTATTACTTACTCGGTGGTCGCAGAAAACACGAGCAATGCTTCGAAGACATCTATGATCGAATACCAGGAGCTTACGAATATCTTCTATCCTTAATGGCCATGTTTCACTTCCATAAAGTAAGACGGACCGAACTACTGCGCAGTAAACGCGTCCTTTGGTCAGTAGTCGGATGTCTCGCCTACGCCACAGATGACGCAAATTCCCAAAAGCTAATCGAGGCTTATGTATACGCGCAGAGACTTCAGCAGACACCAGACCGTCAGGACTGATGAGGCTGCCAAGATAAGTGAAGCGGTCAACACATTCAACTGCCTCACTCCCTATCACTAACTTCGGTGTCGAATCAAGCCAATCCTGAAGTAACATTTTGCATTTGGGTGGAGAGAATCGCATCCCAAACATCCTTACATTCTTGTTTAAGGTAGTCAGAAGATTCTGCATTTTATCAGCATCTTCGCCTAAGAGAACTATATCATCTGCATATTCTAAGTCAGCTAGCTTATCTCCTGGAAGGAGGTCAACCTCGCCGAAGTCAGACGATGAAAATGTCAACTCTAAGAGTATATCAATGATAAAATTAAATAAAAATGGGGAAAGCGGACAACCTTGACGAACACCATTGGAGGTAATCAGTTCTGATGACAATCTGCCATAAGCTCTCACTCGACATGTGGTGTCCAAGTAGAGAGCGTGTATAAGGTTAATGTACTTCTGTGGTACACCTTTCATTGACAGACATTGCCACATAACCTTACGATCAATAGAGTCAAATGCCGCCTTAAGGTCAAAGAATACAACTATTGTTGGGCGTCTAAAAGTGTGTCTGTGTTCCAGAACCTGCCGAAGTGTGAATATTTGGTCTATACAGCCACGTCCAGGTCTGAAACCACCTGGGTTCTCTCTAGTTTGCTCTTCACGAGCTTTAGTTAGGCGTCGAAGTATGATTGAAGCTAATATTTTGGACACTATATTCGTTAAGCTAATTCCTCGGTAATTGTCACAGGAGGACTTCTGTCCTTTCTTATAGATTGGAACAATTAGTGTTTGAGACCAGTCAGATGGGATTACGCCCAATTCCCAGATTCTAGACAGGATCCCGGTTAATCTCGCTGCTAAAACCGGACCACCATCCCTAAATATCTCAGGGGTCAACCCATCGGGTCCTGCTGCTCTCCCTCGCTTTAGGTTCTCCATAGCCTTCTCAACCTCACTAAGACTTGGAGGACCAGTATTAACTTGCCATTCAGATTGCTTGGGAACGGTGGGCAACTGGGATGACGCCGAGGGCCATTTGAACTGTTCCCTAAAGTATTCTGCCCATCGGTCCAACCTTCTGGATTGACAGTGAATAGTGCTCCCATATTTTTCTGCGATAGTTTCACTTACAGTTGGATTTTTGATGCCCGTTTCCTTGATAAGTCTGAACAGTTGCCTACTGTTACCTATTGCCGCTGCCTTTTCCATCTCTAGCTTTCGCCGCCCACCACTGCTCACGATCATTTCGTAAGCTTTTAACCAGTTTGTGTTTAAGTTGCCTTTGCTCCTCTTCGTATTTAGAACTAGACGGGATGTGTTGCCGAGCATCTATCAGTTCAGTAGAGGCACCTGAAATCCACTGAGTTTTCCTAACTTCTTGGTTTAGTTTGCTAGTAGATATTACTGCTGTTTCAACAGCTTTTTGGATATCATTTCAAGCTGACTCAGGGTGGGTATCGTTTATACAGTTGACTAATTGGTTTTTTAGTTTTTATGAAGTGTATTCTTGACTTTTTCATCAATAAGTTGGACTCTTATGGGGATCTTTGCCGTGGGTCTTTTACGTCCAGTGAGACGCAGACTAATACGCGCTCGTACTAAAGCGTGGTCTGAGTCTAAACATGTGCTCCAAAATGAGCGGCAGTCTTCTATCGAGCCTCTCCAACGGTGGCTGATAGCAATGTGGTCTATTTGAGTCCAACGTTGAGTTGACTGTGGGGGCCGCCATGTCAACTTATGTCTTTCTTTATGTTTAAATTTAGTACGAACAATTATAGCTCATGAAATAGTGTTTATGGAAATTAGGTACAGTACTTTTATTTTGGAGTTTTAAATACTTGGATCTCACACTACGTTGAATAAACAGCCAAATCCTAGATGTCTTTTTACATATATATATATATATATATATATATATATATATATATATATATATATATATATTCTCAATCGTAACTTGTGATTATATAGTTGAACTAAAAGGCGGAAGGGACATTCCACTCCCCATAGTTCTGTCTCACTAGATGGGACTGCAAGAACATAGGATCAAAAGGTAATCAGTCTCCGCTTCCTGTCAGTGCTACTCCTAACTTCAGTTCAGACTCAATTAACGGTGAGTACTTCAGAAGCTGTCTAAAATCGTCTGACAATCCAGGCGTTTATGCATAGAAATTATTAGCTCATGACGTTTTATTGCCTAAACAATTCTAACTGGAGGCCTATTCAGTGGGGATTTCGAGGTTTGAGCTCAGTAAGCAATAAGTGTAATTATTTTGGTTACTATACGCAAATGTCCACTTGTTTCTAACACGTTCCAGCTGTGCACACGGTGATATGTTGATTTGTAGATCACCAACCAGTCAAGAGAATCAGTACATGATTCACTGTGACTTCTGAATCGTAACAGATCACCAGGCCTAGTAGGCTCCAGCTTCTTCTAAAGATGGTGATGGGATCGTTGTCAAAGAACTGCCAATCCTGTTTGGAAATGTTTGGGAAGTTGAGTGTTTCATCATGTTGGGATGAAGAGATCGCTGTCCCTATTTTTAAAGAGGACTCACGTAACCAACGGAACAACTATTGGGATGGCGATAAGTCTACTCCCGATTACTTCCAAGCTGTTAGCTTCCGTCAGACCAAGTAGATTGCTCAAAATACATGAGGACTGGTTTTCGATCAGGTTGTGGATGTATTAAACGCACTTTAACTCCAAGTGTTTGAACACCGTTACACTTATTGCAAGCCAACATTTGTTGTCTTTTGACATCAGGGCAGCCATCGGTTCACTAGACAGGGTTGTTCTCTGAAATTTTATTGGAGAAAGATGCGTCTGAGGAGTTCATTAACAGTCTCTGTACACAAACACCACAGTCAGAGTGAATATATACAACCACTTGTTTCCACTGTTCCAATCCAGTAATAGAGTTAGACAGGGCTGCCCATTTTTACCATTCTTCTTTAACTTTGTCATCGACGGCATTCTAGAAACAGCTCTGAAGGAAGTCTGTGTTGGTGGTGTAGAGTTGTCACCTGGAGGGAGACTTTTCGACCTTGAGTATATGGACGATATTGTCTTACTAAGACAACACAGAAGCAATCCGAATCACATTCAGTCAGTTGGAAATTAGTACCCGTAAGTATGGTATGTACTTTTCATGACTGTACCTCTACACTATTTGAAGGGGCTTGTACCTGCTCTCACTCTTTGTGGTGAACAGCCAAAAGTAGTCCAAAAGTTCATGTATCTAGGTATGAGTGGTGGTGGTAGTTTGTCAGATGAAATTGATCTACGCATAATGAAATCCAGATTGACCGGTCCATTTTGGCTCTGGTGTGCCATCTGACTGTGAAAGATATAATTCAAAAAGCTTTGGTTGGAGCGTTTCATCTCTATGTTTGCGAAACCCCGTCCCCAAGCTGTTCGGCATTTGTGTTCGATCATCATTGTCTCCAAAGAATTTCTGGCATCCGATGCCAACATCATGTTAGTGATTCTGAGGCTCGGTATCATATATTCGGGCACGATTGTGACAATTGAGTTGGTGTTGTCATCTTGAAACACTGGCTTCGCTGGTTGGGTTATATCTTACGACTGTCATCCCAGTGACTTCTATATTGTGCATTATTTGCCAACGCTGGAACTGGTTGAAGAAAGCGGAGATTATCAGTTTATGACATGGAGCCATGGAATGTAAGGAGTAGAGGACTGGCCTCTATCGGCCTATTCCGACTGTTGGTTAAAGTCCTAAAGATGGCTTGCAATCTTATCAGATATAGTGTAGGATAGAAACTAGTGACGACCCTGAGGCGGTTTCTTGTTTTAACCTGCGTAAAAGTATGAAGACTTTTCTTGATAGAGAAGGAATCTTATTTACAATTCTATCCGGGTTATGTCGCTTGTCTTGTCATTTTATTGCTGCCTTATTAAATTCCACCTTTTTTCCTTGATTGCCTTCTGTCTCTGTTTTGTCCACAATATTACTCTTGTACTTGTGTGGTGCATATATTTTTATTCCCATTTTGTATCAAATGTAGTACGTTTAAGTAGCTATTCGAATAAATAGTCTTTTCTTCACTCTAAACTTACTCTGTTATAGTGGCGTGTTTGTGCTTCAGTAAACCCAGGGAATTTATTCATACAGTAATTTAAGCTGACTTTGAATATCAAGAGTTTGTTTCTTAAGAAAGTAATTAGGCATTTTAAAACATGAGAATAACGCACTGATACAGTCTTTTATGGTTTTAACATTCTTAAAGTGCAAACTATCACTTTGAGAATAGTGCGTGTTAATATCTGAGTTTGCACTGATGAGTAGAGGACAGGGATTATTCCACAATTGTCTTAGAACTACTCAAGTGTATTGACACCTGGTCAGCCAAACTAATGTTAAGCTCAGGATACTAAGTACTAGTATTAAATCGATAACAATGGTCAGGGCTTGGATTGCGCATCACAGATGTCGATCTGATATCCAGGCTTTCTGGCGCTTTCTTGTGAAGCAGTAAAGTCCGATCGTGGATGATATTCAACTAAGACGAGTCGTCACTTTGGGGGGTATTAGCCAACAATGAGTAACGCAGGACCTGACATATATGCGCATAGATACAAATCGCCAAAACACCGTGACAAGAAAGATTTTCATGAATAATGAAGAGGGGGGAATTATTTTTTTGTGCTAAGGAATAATGGAACGTAGGGTCTAGAAAAAGACAAGGAGTAAATATACATTTGCACCACTATGACCCAGGGTCTCTAGCCATTGATCGCGACCATCACGCGGACCTCAACCAGATAGTCTACATCCACCAACATGGCGTAGTCCAACAGTTAAAAACTTCGTGAAATCATTCCATGTTCAGGTTTGGTCGCTCTTAACCTTTATCCATCCTATCCCTTCAACAGTCATGTAGTGTGACTAGGTGGGCGGTGGTTGGGCATACTTAATACATGCCCCAACTACCTCATTTGACGAAGGTTCATAACCCCACCCATTAAATTTCCTTGGTTCCCTAGTAGTCTGAGTCCAACACCAATTTTGCTTATTCGATCACTCTATTTGGTACAGATGATACTTCACAGACATCTATGATCGAAGATCTGAAGTCTACATCTATTTTCTGTTTTCATAGTCGATGTTCCACATCCATAGGTTAACAGTTAGGTCGGCTTTCTGCGCATTATTCTCAGGCTTTCATTGGGAGACGGATATTTCGTCTAAGCTACAAGTGGTGTAAGTTGGCAAAAGCGAAGGTAACTTTCTGAATCTCAGTTGAGGTTCCGTGAGACATTGACCCACCAGGGTTGATGAGACTTCAGAGATGAGTGGAGTGGTATACGGACTCAACTACTTCACTCCTTACGACGAATGTTGGCGATGATGCAGAAGGGTCCAGAAGTAACATTTTGCATTTAGTGGGACAGAAATCCATTCCATGTATGTTTCCGTCGTTATTCGGCGCGTTGAAATAACTGCGTTGACATCGTAACCGAATAGGCATGTTAAGAGGTCGATCCCTGAAAAGTCAGATAAAGAAAATGTAGCTCCTAGGAAGACATCTATGACGAATCCAAATTAATTAAATAAGGAATAGTCATGAATTATACCACTTGAGGTTGAGAGTTCGTTACAAGCCCTAACTCGACCAGTAGAGTTCGGTTTGAGAGCTTCCATAAGGTCTCTCTACGCTTTATAACGATAAGGACTGTCATAGAGCCTGTCAATATACGGAATAGAAAGCTTCTTTCAAGTGAAGGGTTGCCGTCATTGTCCGGTTTTGTCAAGTATGGTTATATTTTGAAATCTGGCAGAGAATGATTACCTGATCAATACACCCTGAAACCAGCCTGGCTCTTCTGAATTTATCGTTCCTTAGGTTCAGGTGATCATCGATTGATTACAGGGCCTAATATTTTAGACACCGTTAGACAAACTGACTACACTGGTTATCACACGAGGGTTTATGTCCCTTCTCCTGAAATGGGACAATCATCGATCGAGACAAATCAGATTGAATTAAGTCTGGCTTCCAGTCAACCTGCCTACTAAAACTGGACTACCATCCTTAAAGATATCCGAGGCCAACTTATCAGGTTCTTCTGCTTTCCATTGATTCAGATTACTTATAACCTCACCTTCACTAGAAGTTGGGGGGGGAAGGGGCTTGTGCCAATTTTGCATCCGGGTAGTTGAATGGTAACTGTAGGCCAGTCGAACTGATCATGATCTCAAACCATTCCATAGTAACTCAATCGTATTATGATTTTTAAATGTAGCAGATGTGCAAACCAAATTAAATACCCATTTATGAGACTTTAACTCGGTACATGTGTTGTAGGATTTGTTCCGATAAATATGATTTATTTCTGGTATTCTGAAGTTTCGTATCGTTATTATTAACGTTAATACCACATTACGTGAAAAGGTTTAGAAGCGGCTATTTTTACCAGTCAGAATAAACCAGATTCTTGCAAAGTTAGTGCCGATAGTTCTGTGTTCTATCCAACTACATATTTTAACCTGCGACATTTTATTGAATAGTCAAATTATTTCTCTTGATGTAGTGAAACCTATATTACGAGAGTAGCTTTCAACGTGAACGATCATTCCTTGCAGTTGCAGCGTAGCACAGAAGAGAATACTGTCTGTATACTAAAGGATAATCAGGTATACCCCGTTAGCAATAGGCAATGAGGGTTCCCTAACGGCAGGTGAGTTTACTCAACATACTTGAATTTTATAATCCTATCAGAATTGATACAACGCAACACTCAAGTAGTTCACTGTCAGTCTGTCACAATGAGCAACTAGTTCACCTTGTTTAAACTAGTTACCGACAAATGCCAACATCAGTTAATCATCGGCAGTAAACATTTATTAAACGTACGCTAAATATTCCTAATTTTTGCTAAGGGGTTTCAGAAAGCCTAGTATACATTCATAATCTAACTGTTAGTATATAGTGGGATCAACCACTTATTCCAGTCAATAGGACTCAAAATGTGACTAGGTTAGTACTTTCAATTAATACAATCAAGTGACACGCTGTAACCAGCACAGGACGTATTTCACTTACTACTCTAATTAATATGCTTTTTCTGGATAGTAACGTCTCGATATTAGTGCACTATGCAGCCGTCTATCAGTATCTGTACCAACTTTAGTTCTCAAGATTTCATTTTATAAAAATAATCTGAGAGTGATGTCAGATGTTGCCTGTCAATAGCGTTTTGTAAATTTAATAATTATTAGTTTACATAAACATTCAACATAATCCTCAAACCGAGAATACATTATAGAAGCCTTAGGAATTCTGTATTTGAATCATTTCCTAAGGGTTTTCATGTTCAGCAGAAACAATCAAGCTAAAATGTACACCCACCACATATGTTCGATCCCGAAATCCAATAGATTCATGCTGCTTTGTATTTTAATATAGAGATTTATTGTAGGGAACTTGTGACCAGCTTGTCAAAAGACATGAAAACTTGCTCATTTTTATGGTAATTGAATTATCAATTATATGAACTAGTCCTGCTAATACAAACTATAAATTTTGGAAGTGGAACTTATTCATTTTTAAAGCAAATCCGTCTTACCTCTGGGAGTAATGTTAGATTGGTATAAATATAATGCTACGGAAATTGATTTGATCACATACCTATAATTTACAGAAAATAGCAATTATTTGAAGTCAAGTTGTGCAACTAGTAGTGACAGTGACCAGTGAATATGTCTTCTTTAAGTAAACGGCTTTGTACTTTTAATAGGAAATGTATCGATCATAAAAAATAATATTTGTTTTGCAAAACATTGAAAAATTAGTAGAAATTACTTTCACTTAACTATTGACAAAAGTATCATTTTAAGAGAATAAATTGTGATCATGGGAGTTGATTGGAAAAACATTAATATGGAACATGAGATGGCAAATAGTCAAGTAGCTGTAATAAAAACTAACCCAGTAAGATTGACTGTCTATCCGTTGTTGGATATACTTAATTTACTGACATCTATAGCTTGTTACTATTGATAATTCTAAAACACAATGAACTATAATGCTAGCAGTCAGTTTCTTTCATATCGTCACACAGATTAGAATGGCACCAAATACTAACCACCGAACATTACTTAATTTCAATTAATTCCATTTAATGTATCGTACGGTTCTAATAATTTAATAAAGCGTGTTTCTTTAGAATCAGTACAGTACCTCTACGAAGAAGTTTCAAGTAGCGATAGCTTATTTCAACAGCTGTTCGTAGTTGAATTGACGTGAAGCCGTGCATTTAGTCGATAAGTGACAAAAGTAAATTGATTTGGATTTCAAATCATGCGTAATTTACATCAAAAGTTGACAAAACCACCGTAAAATTAAAAACACCAAGCCTAATTCAATGACTCAAAATTTATCTCCTTTATTTTAGTTTAAATAGAGAAATAAGTAATAGTTTCGACCCTGAATTGTGTATCCTTCATCATCCAAATGAAAACATTCCACCTTGAATTTCAGTTCTAAAGTTTAGCAAGAAAATACATTTTACATCAGTTTCGTCAGATCTCAAATCTCAGATTGAGAGTATCGATTTCCAAAGATTCATCTGAAACTGTTTGCATGTTGAACAAAACATGCAAATGGTATCAACGTAGTAGTAGTGAAATACTTTTTTTATCATTACAATCACAATAATAGTTTTGCGATCAAATTTATATATAAAATAAGAAATCCTAAACTTGTTTCTTAAAAAAATATAATCTAATAGTTACTGATAATATAAAAGTGCAGAATAATTATCTAAATTGAAACTATATAAGAACAGACCAATATCTATCTAACATAATTTTAGTCGATTTTATTTCTAATCAATAATTTCCACTCTGATAGGAGTATTTAAAGTGCGATTTAATAGTTTTTCATAGACTGGTTGTAGAAACTTGCATTGATTGGACCTTCTCTTCAAACTCATTGACCAGATACAAAACTGCCTACTTAGTTTTAAGTCACGAACATCTTGTGACGGCTGATGACATTACCCTATTGTTCAAAGCAATGTGAGGTGAGATATGGACGTACGACATAATGGCTGAAAGTTCAACACATGACTATATTTGACCAAAGGTATCCGAGAAATTAGTATACAGAGATGTATACCTATGTGATAGCCAAAAACAAAAATGACTAAACTTTGAATAAATATCTCATCACTGTTTAGTCAGTTGATTTGGCTCTATGAATCCAGTTTACAAAGTGCTGTGAGATCAAAAAGTTACAACGAAATGACTAACTATTGTGCTTCATGCTTAACTCCTTCTCTGTAAACACTTAAACACAACAATGTACTGAGTTTCAAGCTACACATCATGTACGACGGCTGGTTTTCCAAGATGAAGTAAGTTGAGCAGGTATCGGACCTACGACCTACTGGGTGAATGTCATACGCCTTGTACACTGAGGCATCGTCCTGTTCAGCATTAAAATCTATCTAGACAACAATTCATTGTGTATCTTCTTCTGAAATCGGTTATATGAATGCTCAGATAGACTAACATTATCATTATCAGAAACACTTTAACGGGAATGGATAAAATAGATGAAGGGCACATGATCGGTCACCGTAACTTAGCTACAACGACGGTGTTTTAAAAATAGGCTATTCAGTTCAATTCTAAGAGTCCATCACTGACATGAAAACCTATTCATCTCGAATGTGATTACTTTCAGAAACTACACGAGACATGTCAGGAAAGAATAAGTCATCTCTGACTTTACTACTACATCAGGGTGGTGAAACTCAGTAGCTAGATGCTACAGTGTGAAATCGGGAATAGAAAAGCAGAGGAATCTGAATACACGTTACGCAATCCTGGTAATGTAATTAATTCGATTTAGATTATCAGTCCATTTACCAGACACAAACTCGTCTACCCAGCTTCGAGCTGGAATTGGGCGGTTGCTTAAATCAAAGTTAGTAAAGCGCGTCCAAATATACAACCTAGCAGAAACTGAAGACCTTAACCACAGAGCAATTACTACTACATGGCAGCGGTCGTCTGCAACATACAGCATAGCATTCTCGCCTTATTTCTTAATCCAGACTACAAATAAGGCTTATTATTTAACAATTGACCTACTACAGAAATGCATTATGTGCACTTACTAGTCATTATTTGTTGTTACTATACGTTTCTCTGAAAACAATGTGTAAGTGCTGGAAAATAGAAGGGAAAGACGAAGAGTAATATCAATTCCCTCCAAAAATCAGCAAGAACATAGTTAAACGGCATTCTTCTCAATTTCTCAATTACTTCACATGAATGTAAAAAATAGGACTACAGTAAAATTGATGCAACACTTAACAACATTTCTAGACATTGATTTGCAGCATTACAAGAATCCACCATACAGCTAGCATTGCATTTTCACAGATTGAACATTAAAACAATGTCTGAGTACTAAACATAAAGCAGACAGCTTTTGGATAAGAATTCCATTCGTCAGAGGATATTACAGCTAGTTTTTATTAGTATGACAATGATAAATTCAAGTGTCAATAGTGTGTATGTATGTACAATCAACATAGAACCTGGCACATGTGTGCATCGGTTCAAGTTGCCATACCTCTATGGCACCGCGAGATTAACACCACCACCATTAGAAGAAGTTACTTCAATAAAATAAAATAATAATAGTAACAAGGAGTGTTAACATATAGAATATGGTTCAGGAAGCGTAGGAAGAAAGTTATGGAATAGTTTAAAGCTCATGATTTAAAGGAGGACAATGAGTGGGTACATCTGCTTCATTGTGAACGGTACTGGGCCATATCACTCAGTGTTTCTAGCCACTGGTTCGCGAGGACCTCATCCCAGTAATCTGCAGCTACCGACACAATCCAAACCGGCAGTCAGTGACTTCATGGACTGATGCCGTGTTTTAGTTTGGCCGCCTCTAACTGTCTTCCATCCTATTCCTATATCAGCCAGCATTGCGCGTCGAGTAAGACGGTGGTTGGGCATTCGCAACACATGTCCCAACCACCTCAGTAGAAGAAGATTCACAACCTCATCGACCGATTTACCACATTTGCCTAACACCCGTCGTCTGACCTCGTTGTTACTTACTCGGTGATCCCAGCTAACGCGAGCGATGTTTCGTAGACATCGATCGTCAAAAACTAATAACCTTCGAGTGTCGTCTATCCTTAATCGCCACGTCTCACACCCAGACAGTAAGACAGAGCGAACTGTTGCGCAGTACACTCTCCCTTTCGTTGAGAGACGAATATCTCGTCTACGCCATAGGTGACGTAAGTTGGCAAAAGCCAAACGAGCTTTTTGAATTCGTACTGAGACTTCGTCAGAGACTAACCCATTATGGCTAATCAGACTTCCAAGATAAATGAAGTGGTCGACGTGTGCAACTACTTCACTCCCTATCTTTAGTTCAGGTGTTGACGAAAACCAGCCCTTGAGCAATAGTTTGCATTTAGAGGGGGAGAAACGCATTCCGAAAATGCTTGCATTGGAGCTTATTGTTGTTAAAAGTTTCTGCATCTTATCAGCGTTTTCGCCAAACAGGACTATATCGTCAGCATATTCTAAGTCAATAAGTGGATTTCCTGGTAGGAGATCAGTTCCTGAAAAGTCAGACGATGAAAGTGAAGTGTCAATAGTGAATAAGGCATAGCACGTTAAGTTGGAACTAAGCTGAAAGACACTTATTCACAAACAGTAACAGAAGGGATTTCAAGTTGAATATGTTAGGGGTAGTGATACTACATTGTTGATAAAAAAGTGGATGGATATTCGAGTCTGTTAAACAGTGTTCCACAGTCAAGTGTCTCAACCACTATACTAATGTTCAACCAATTGAGTTATTTAATTACCGACGTTGTGAAGCTGCATTAATTGAAATGCACAACTACACTGAAACTTAGTTTGTGTGTCAACACGTTTACAGATAGGTGGGTTATGGTGCATTCATAATCAAATAAATCTTAAAGTAGGCAAGAAGTCGGCTTTAATATATCATATTGAATAGTAATTTGATGCCTGAGGCAAATTAATTGTTAACAAAAATGTCATGAACACGTAGATGGGTATTGAGATCCTTCGCAATTCACGTTTATGCGAATGTATGCCTTACTTACTTACTTACTTACTGCCCGTTACTCCTCGCTGAGGAGCATAGGCCGCTCACCAGTGTTCTCCATCCAACTCTGTCCTGAGCAATCCTTTCCAGTTGTTTCCAGTTGCTGCTCATCCTTTTAATGTCTGCTTCCAATTCTCGACGCAGCGTGTTCTTTGGCCTTCCTCGTTTCCGTTTCCCAGCAGGATTCCATGTCAATGCTTGTCTTGTGATGCAGTCTGATGGTTTGCGTAGTGTATGTCCTATCCATTTCCACCGTCTTTTCCTAATTTCCTCTTCGGCTGGAAGTTGGTTTGTCCTCTCCCATAGTAAGTTGTTGCTGATGGTTTCCGGCCAACGGACATTCAGTATCTTGCGTAGGCAGTCGTTTATAAATACCTGTATCCGTCTGAGGATGTTTGCAGTAATTCTCCAGGTTTCAGCTCCATACAGCAGGACTGTCTTCACGTTCGAATTGAAGAGTCTGACTTTGAGGTTAGTTGATATTTGTTTTGAGTTCCAGATGTTTTTCAACTGCAGGAATGCTGCCCTTGCCTTGCCAACCCTTGTCTTTACATCTGCATCAGACCCTCCTTTTTCATCGATGATGCTCCCCAGATATGTGAAGGTATCCACCTCTTCCAGAGTTTCCCCATCAAGTTGAATTGGGTTGGTGCTCCCTGTGTTGTATTTGAGAATCTTGCTCTTACCCTTATGTATGTTCAACCCTACTGCTGCTGAAGTTGTTGCTACACTGATTGTCTTCGCTTGCATTTGTTGGTGTGTATGTGCTAAAAGAGCTAGATCATCTGCGAAGTCCAAATCATCGAGTTGCATCCTACTTGTCCATTGAATCCCGTACATTCCCTCAGATGTAAAGGTCTTCATGATCCAGTCGACCACTAGGAGGAAGAGAAAAGGTGACAGCAAGCAACCTTGTCTGACTCCGGTCCTCACTGAAAATGCAGTTGTCAGTTGTCCTCCATGCACAATTTTGCACTGTGTTCCGTCGTAAGAGTTCCGGATGATGTTGACGAGTTTCTCTGGTACACCGTAGTGTCGAAGAAGTTTCCATAGTGTTCTCCTATCTACACTATCAAACGCCTTCTCATAATCAATGAAGTTGATGTACAGAGGCGAGTTCCATTCAATTGATTGTTCAACGATGATCCGTAGTGTTGCGATTTGGTCCGTGCACGACCGATCCTTCCGAAAACCAGCTTGTTGATCTCGAAGTTGAGTCTCCACTGAATCTTTCATTCTGTTCAACAATACTCTGTTAAAGACTTTCCCTGGTATCGACAGTAGCGTGATCCCTCTGTAGTTGTCACATTTGCTCAAATCTCCTTTCTTTGGTATCTTGATAAGATAACCTTCTTTCCAGTCTGCCGGCACTTGTTCTTCTTCCCAGATCTTTTTGAATAAAACGTGGAATATCTTTGCTGTCAGGTCGATATCTGACTTGAGTGCTTCAGCTGGTATATTGTCAGGTCCTGCTGCTTTCCCACTTTTGATTTGCCTGATGGCCATCTTGATTTCTTCCATCGTTGGTGGAGTGACATCTATCGGGAGATCTGTAGGTGCTGCTTCAATGTCCGGTGGGTTCGGTGGAGCTGGCCTATTTAGAAGTTCCTCAAAGTGTTCTACCCACCTATTCTTTTGTTCTTCAATCTCAGTGAGTGTCTTAAGAATTTCGAAAAATTAACAGAGAATATGATCACTAGGACTTTATATTTAATTAAGTAATGTACAAGTAAATGATAGATGCACAGTTATCATCTTGTGTACACATACAGTAGGAGTATTTTTGAGTTAGTTTAACTGATAACTAAACTAGGTATTTCAGGAGGCTACACGAATAAGAGTCATCAAAGTAAATGGGTTAAGTAATAAAGGTTTCGTAGTTAAGGTACTTCTTGTTTTTTCGGAAATGTAGTGTCTTTTGGGTGGGGTTTTTGTGGGGGATCAGGGGATGTGAAACGCATCCATGCAACTTGAACGCGGTCCCAAAATGCACCAAATGAATCTAATGCAGGTCGTACATCTAGGATAGCAAACTGATACGCCTCATCCACAGAACCTCCATCATAATAATCGATTACATAACGTACTTCTTTACCGCATCGATCAACCACCCAATCATGACGATCAAAAGGTAACTCATAGCTGAAAAAGGGAACAAAAAATTTCGTTAACCTATTACATCTCCCTAGATGTAACCATTAAAACAATTACGACAAAAAATATCGATATTTGAAGCCAAATTACGAACACTAAATTCTAATCGTTATTTCGATTTATCTACTCAGCTACGTCAGTAGCAACGAACTAATTTACTCAATAAATATCCGTGTACTCAGTTCTGAGCCACCCTTCCAGTATGATAACTAGTAACACTAACTGATTGTCCGAGCCAAAGTAGGTCGAGAGAAGTTCAAACCTATGACCTAGTAGCTGGAAGTCGAATGTCATAATGACTGAATCCACTGCTCAACTAGTGACACTGAATCTAAACAGTGGAGTTTACAATAAGAAAACGTCCAGCGTAGGTAATGCTATAAAGTGAGTACAAAAAGTAGCTTAAATACCGGTATTAGAGATATACAATACAAGTGCCTGACATTTAGCTACAAATAAGGCAGACGTGAGATGAAAAAAACCCCAAGTATTACCAGAATAAGATATATAGTACTGATTAACACAATGTTATAACAAAATCTAAACTCTTAATGCAGGATCCAGTATGAAGAAGAAAACGATCAAGTAATTCAGGATAGTGTGGAAAAATGGAAACACAAACCTGATTCATAACATTAAAATATTATGTAAGACTGATTAAAAATCAATGAAGCTCACTCTATGAATTCAACCTCTCGTAGAATGATTGAGTAAGTGATATTGATGCTGGACTCATAGTACTAGGGAACCAAGGAAATTTAATGGGTAGGGTTGTGAACCTTCATCGAATGAGGTAGTTGGGGCATGTATTAAGTATGTACAATCACCACCCGCCTGGTCGTATGTTGTCAGTTGGTGAAGGAGTAGGATGCACTTGTATCCTTATGACTATGACCCAGGGTCTTTAGCCATTGATCGCGACCATCACGCGGACCTCAACCAGATAGTCTACATCCACCAACATGGCGTAGTCCAACAGTTAAAAACTTCGTGAAATCATTCCATGTTCAGGTTTGGTCGCTCTTAACCTTTATCCATCCTATCCCTTCAACAGTCATGTAGTGTGACTAGGTGGGCGGTGGTTGGGCATACTTAATACATGCCCCAACTACCTCATTTGACGAAGGTTCATAACCCCACCCATTAAATTTCCTTGGTTCCCTAGTAGTCTGAGTCCAACACCAATTTTGCTTATTCGATCACTCTATTTGGTACAGATGATACTTCACAGACATCTATGATCGAAGATCTGAAGTCTACATCCATTTTCTGTTTTCATAGTCGATGTTCCACATCCATAGGTTAACAGTTAGGTCGGCTTTCTGCGCATTATTCTCAGGCTTTCATTGGGAGACGGATATTTCGTCTAAGCTACAAGTGGTGTAAGTTGGCAAAAGCGAAGGTAACTTTCTGAATCTCAGTTGAGGTTCCGTGAGACACTGACCCACCAGGGTTGATGAGACTTCAGAGATGAGTGGAGTGGTATACGGACTCAACTACTTCACTCCTTACGACGAATGTTAGCGATGATGCAGAAGGGTCCAGAAGTAACATTTTGCATTTAGACACAGAAACACACTACAAATATGTTTGTATTGTTATTCAACACTTTAGGAGACTCTGTATATTGTCAGTGACCTCACTGAATTTAATAGGGTGCGTAAAGTTATCAGTTGCTCTTTGAATCAAGTGATTCTGATGGAAAGTTATTTGTGAAAATGTTTACGTAACTCTTATTCTTACTTCCTAATTTATGCCTTCTGTGTTGAGCTGTAAGTACTATTTTAAAAATCGATCAGTTTTATTATAATATGTGATTAGCAGTGGTATACAGAACACGTGTATGGTTTTATGACTGATTCATCAGCTGAATGTATCTATATCCCAGTGCTAATGTTAAAAGTGAGATTAGATTATAGTACTTTACGACTCACCGCTAACAGCATACCAAAGATACTTAAAGCTGTAATGAGGAAATTTCCTAAGGATGCACATAAAACTAAAAGGACTGTTCAATTACAATCCTAAATATCAACAACCGGAAATTATAAACATCTGAAGCTCTCCGAAAAAAAGCTCAGTACATACCCCATTAGCTGCCGGATACGTGCCCTTGGAGAATAGTTTTTTGCATCCCCAGCAAAACGACGTAATTTCGGCGTCATACATTCACTGAAACAAATCAAACCATTAGAAACTAAGGACATTATTAACTTTTAAGTTTAACATATATTCAACTGTCAGTCAGTCACAACGTAGAACTTAGTACGTGTGTACATCACTTCAAGTTGCTATGCCTCAATTAACAAATACGTTAAAACTGCCCGATGAAATCCCAGAGTAATGGAGGTAGTAATAGTTAGTATTAATGGAGAGGATCAGGGATCGAAGACAGGATTTTAAAAAAATATATAATCCAGTAAACAGAAAATTGTTTATTTTAACTCCACCTGAGACCCCTCCCCTAGGATCGCTGCCGGTCACAATCCCGGATAAAGTAGGATGGTTGAGCGTGGGGCTAGCAATCCCATCCCGTAAAAACAACCACCTTGCTAAAAACATGCCAATCAGAAAACACCATTTTAATTGTTTTAACTCTGCCCTGGGAGTTGGAAGGTCTTCATTTCGAAGAGTTATGACGCCACATGGTGAAAGACGAGTTTCTTCGTAAGTCACAAGGCCGATGCCTCTTCTGACAACCAGAGCAATAATTAATGTTGGTACATGGAATGTTCACACAATGTGGGAGACAGGGAGAAGCATGCAAATAGCTGGAGAAATGAACAGATACAACCTGGAGTTACTTGGAATAAGCGAAACCCATTAGTTACAAGCTGGACAGTAAAGATTATCTTCAGGAGAAGTGCTTTTATACTCCGGTCACGAAGAGGAAAATGCCTCATACAAAAGGAGTAGCACTAGTGTTGTCCCAAGAAGCATGGAAGGCTCTTATAGGATGGAAACCTCATGGACCTAAGATCATCAAAGCATCCTTCAAGACGAAGAAGGAAGGGATTACAATGAATGTCATCCAATAGTATGCACCGACCAACGACAGCCACGAAGACGACAAAGACCAGTTCTATGCGAAGCTGCAGTCAACCATCGAGAAATGCTCAGTTAAGGACCTGATTATTCTAATAGGAGACCTAAACGCTAATGTTGTAATGGAGAACACACTGTATATGAATACATCATGGGAAAAATGGATTGGGAGAAAGGAGCGAAAACAGTGAGAGGTTTGCAAACTTATGTGCCTTCAATAAAATGACTATAGGCAGCACCATGTTCTCCCACAAACGTATACACAAAACTACATAGGTTTCACCGGACCACATTACGGAGAACCAAATCAACCATATCTGCATCATAAGAAGTTTAGAAGGACCATGGAAGACGTAACGACAAGGAGAGGAGCTGACATAGCTTCAGAACACCATCAGGTGGTGGCTAAAACGAAACTGAAGAAGCACTGGACAATTGGAGCAGCAGTATTACAAAAGTTTAACACAGCCCTTTTCCTGGTTACTAACAAACTCAACGAATTCAAAATAACTCTCAACAATAACTTTCAGGCATTTCACGATCTACTAAAAGAAGATGGAACTACCATAGAGGACAACTGGAAAGAGTTTAAAGAAACAATAATTTCAACAAGTCAAGAGGTTATGGGTCTCAAGGAGTGCTGTCATAAAGAATGGATTTTTGTTGGTAATCTGGACAAGATCCAAGAAAGGAGGAGCAAGAATATAGCAATTAATAACAGCCGGATAAGAACACAGAAAGCCAAGGCACATGGCAAATACACAGAAGTCAACAAGCACGTAAAGAGGAGTATTAGGTCGGATAAACGGAAATATGTGTAGGACCTAGCAATGACGGCAGAAAAAGCTGCAGGAGAAGGAAACATAAGGCACCTATACGACACAACGAAGAAGCTGCTAATACTAGACCACCATCCCCAAATACCTCAGGGGCTAACCCACCATGTCTTGCTGCTCTCCCTTGCTTTAAGTTCCCAATAGCCTTCTCAACCTCACTAAGTCTTGGAGGACCAATATTAATTTGCCACTCAGATTGCTTGGGGATGGTGGACAACTGGGATGAGGCCGAGGACCAGTTGAACTGTTCCCGAAAGTGTTCTGCCCGTTGGTCTAATTTCCAAGACTGACAGTGGATAATGGTTCCATCTTTTTCACTAACAGACATATTTCTGGTACCTGTTTCCTTGATAAGTTTGATCAGTTGCCTGTTATTACCTGTCGCTACCTTCCCTATCTCTTTACCTTTTGCTACTCACCACTACCCACGATTATTGCGCAGGCTTTTAACCAACATTTGTCTAGATTTCCCCCCTACCCGCTCCTCAGTGTTTAAAGTTAGACAGGATGATTTGCCGAGCAGCTATCAGTTCAACAGATGAAGCTGAAATCCGATTATTTTTCTTAACCTTTTGTGAACACGACACGTAGAATAGTCAAGTTAAGCGTCTTCATGTGATTTAGTGTGCCGTTCGATGTATGAAGGTGTTTGTCACTTTTCGGTATCCATGTAGTGAATAGGGACTTCATTGTTAGGTATTTTAGAAAGAAATAGGATTAGTGATGGTTATGATAAACTGGGAGAGTGACTTCGAAGTTCAGAGAACTACTTATTAAGACTGGCCACTCAATCTCTTCGTGACAAATTCTTGATGTGTTGTAGAAACTTATCGCTGAAGAGAGGAATCAAAAGCTCTATTTCTATGTTTGACTTTTTCTAATTCACTCCTTTCACCGTAATAATGCAGCATTAGTGCATTTGCTGGTTTTTCGAAAGAACTACCAATACTGTCTTCACCTACCTATACGGAATCGTGAAGACTGACCGATAGGGCTGGTTGATAGAATCCAGTCAAAAAAAAAGTATTAGACAAATACCAAATTCATGTTACTTAATCATTGTAACCCAGTTAGAGTCCGCGCAAGTGTTGAAAAATGGTTAGAAACTTTGGGTAATATGAATCAAAATCAATTGCAATCGAGCAGGTGCATTCACTCTTCGTCTTCCATTAGACCCTGAGCTTTAGAATTTCCACAAAGTAACTCTTTCTTCTCAAATCATACTCTCTACATCTAATCCTTTCTAAAATCACTGGTGCTAATGACACTTTTACTTTAGTGTATTCACATTTCTGTGTTGATGAGGTGTGGCAAATAGAATCGATGTATACCTGTATTAGTAAACTATGTTTTTATAACTTACTGAGTGCTGATTGTTTTTCGTTTAACTCATTTACTAACTAAAGATTTATGTCTTCAGCTTCGAGTCACACCTTATATGTGAGGACTACTACTCGGCTACAGAAACCTAGGTAGATGGGGTGAGACTCAAACTTGCGACCTAGTGGATATAATTCAAATGCCTTGGCTATTAAATCACAGTCCTCGTAAGTTGATTATCGTAGATATTGTCTACAAGTCAATTTTATAAAATGACGTAGTCAATCACAAGCAATATAGAATTTGGTACATAAACGTATCGGTCCAAGTAGCCATATCACAGCATGATGAAAGCAAAAATAATGGTATCAATGAAAACAAAATAGACTAGACATAGAAAACAGAATTCACAAAAAAACTAACTCGTAGAACGAAAAGTCATGAAACAATTTTGGAAGTAAAAACCTTAAAAGAAATTGAGCAATGAACGCATTTGAGCCACTGTGATCGATTCCTAGACATGCCGCCAGACCTAAACGACAGGCGACGATAATCGCGCCGCCACCAGAGAGGCTGAAACTGTGTGCCTCAGATAAATAGACAATAACCTAGTTAAATGATGCTATACATTGATTTAGCCACTACCGTTCTGTCAACTTACTCCCATTCCACCCAAAACGGTATATCGAGACAAGCAATGACTGGGTGTATGCAATATGTGTCCGGACTACCTCAGTCGATGCGGATCCACAATACAATCCGACATGTCATCTTTGGCTAGTACTCTGGTGAATTTAGTGGTATTCTTTTGTAGTACAAATATTTTAATAAGGATTTTAAGTGCTAGTTCTTAAACATTATAAATATTTCAACTTAAAGAGCACGAAATGTGTCGCCAGAAGAACAAAAACTTAAATCCCGAATTAATTTTCAAGGATTGGAAAAAACGTATATATCTATGCAAACTGATATTCTTTACCTCAGTAAGGAGCTAATTAATCTGATGAAAAGTATCGGAGTTGAACAAATAATACAGAGTAACCAAATATGTATGAGGTCCAGTTATTACAAAGAAATCTAGATGCTGAGTACCATTATTATAAGTGGGAAAATTGACACAATAATTCATAAATGTAGTATTTATGTAATAAAAAATACACCCTCACTCAGCATGTAAAGCTTCCCACTTTAAAACTTCACGCCATGCTAGTTCATTGTTTACATTATGTATGTGTATGATGTTATTCATATCTTCAGGTTTGATATCGTTATCTCGCCAACGCCAACCTTTACGTAGCATAGCGTTCCAAAACATTTGAGGTGAAGGGTACACCCATTTTTCACCATCTGAACGATCTGCCTTTGGAATGGAAGAAACTTCACGTTCAGTAGACAGTGGGAAAGGTTGTCCGGGACTTGGGAGTTGGTTAGGGGGTGGCATCTAAATGAAATCACTAGCTTTAGAAAGAATACTTATGAACAAAACAGTAGTTTTCAATAAAATCCTTTATCTATGAAATACTACGATTAATGAGAACAATAATAGTTGGTTCTTAAAGATTAGAACTTGTTATAAATGTTAATGAGACTACTTCAGAAAAGACGAGACTTATATCTATTTTCATCATAGACGTTAGTGATGATGAGTGAACAATTTCAAAGAGTAATACAGTTGGCCTCCAGTTAACTACTATCTCAAAACAACCTGAATGGAAGACTAAAATATGCTCTTCGACTCTTGGCAAGGTTGAAGAAGCTACACGTGATTTATCGATCACGTATCCTAGGGCGGCCGGGTAAGAAATGCTGAGGTTAGCAACAGAGTACTACAGGAAGATTAAAAGTGGTTAGTGAGGCAGTGAATCATCATCGCTTAGAGGGGTTTGGAAGGTGTATTAGATATCCCTAACCGTAAAGCACGATGTTAACAAGTGTAGGATAATAATGGACTACAACCAGGATCGGGAAAGCCAAAAACATGACATCAATACATAAATTCGACGGGTGATATAGGGGCTGTGTTAACAGGTAAAAACTACCTAGTTGATATGCACACAATAATCGCGATCAATGGCTGGAAACCTTTAGTGGAATGGCTCAGAATTGGTCAAAGTGACGCGAATGCATTCACTCTTGGTCTTCTAGATCTTAAGTTCGGTTATGATTACGCGTACATATTTGCTTCATTCCTTTCTGTTAAATTATATAATTATGCTCACTTTGTAGACCTGATCTCATCGTGCTAATGTGGTATGACAACTTGAACCTATATGCGCATGTGCCAGGTCCTACGTCTCTTGAGACTGACATGTCGAATACCACAAATTAAAAGTAACGAGTCTGAGCCAAAAGATTCTGTTTAAATCCTGGCCACCGGGCTATGAACAAACTAGAAAAATCTTAATATCTTTGTTGTATCATTCATTGAATAGACACTGAGTAGTGACTAATGTAATTTTTACTAGCTTTTGTTCAGGGTTAGTCAAAATTCTATGAACCAAATTACAATGTAACCACTAGTGTGCGAAATTGGACACCACATGGATTGTTACTGATGCTAGATTAGTTGAATGCAGTCGGAAGGTAACCCTGAGCTCCTGTTATATGCTGTTTGGTGTTTGTCAGCAAAGGATGCCTGTAATTGTGGGGGTATTGGTGCCCTATCACGAATTCGACTCAGGGTCAACCAGTTTCTTAATCTGACGCCATTACCATTGAATTATTCGGGGCGCAACTGACCTTTTGTAGGACCGAGATCTATATACAGATTGACTTCACTGAGTAATGACTAATTAAAACAGGACCAGACAAACATATCAGTGATCCCTGTTCATTTAAAACAACTAAAACTTCAATAACCAACTTCTGTTCCCATCATCAATTTGATGGATTATCATTTTATGGTTAAAAAAAATGGACAGAATATTGACGAGACCATTAAAATGACTGAGGTGATCAGTGCGACATATGCATGACTATGTAAGAGGTTAGGTAGCTTACCCTTTAATTATTCAATTAAAGAATGCTTAGAATCTACCTGACACAAAATATATTAACTGTGTGAAACAACGTATCACGAAAGTCCTATTAGCATAATGAAGACAGTTTCAATAGTTACATCGTTAATATAACGTTTTCTGGAACTGCACTGAGATGTGTCTAGTTTATAACAAGGACACATAAAAATTAAGTGCTAAATCCCGTGAAACAATAGCACGTATATTTGTCCTAGACGCTGATTACGATAGAAATTATGTTAAGTCACAGTTTTTTTATTAATCCAAAGCCTATGAAGTATGCGCTGAGAATAACAGAATAGTTCGATCTGAGGATTATCGGGATACACGTATCATAGTTTATCATGACTGGTGGCAAAAGTACCCTATTAACTAGATCAAGGATTTGAAGCAACCAACTGTAGACAAACTTATTTCACAAAAAATATGGAGACTGATGAGCAGTAAACGTCAATTTTATGATTAAAACTCTGGATAATCAAGTTTGAGTTAGTAAAACATTGTGTTTTGCAAGGACGTAGTATACGGATAAAACACAAAATCTTAAGATACGTGAAACATAACCTACAAGATTATCCGAGTTGAGGTCCACATACCCATGGTTCATTGGACATTCATTACCTTTTCCAACAGAGCATTCTGTAATAATTTCCTTCCCTTGGTTGACTTGTTGGCTTCGAGAAGAAATGAGACCCATATATTTCTCCTATAGGTAGATTGATATATCCAGGGGAGAGCTTCAATTAACAACACAATGCAGAAAGTGGGGTTTTACTTGAACGTATAATTATTGTATGTTAATTTTTAGAAGCAAATCCTCCCAAATCATTTTAATTAACTATAGCCACTAGCGTGAAGACATAAAGTATAATGTGAAGAGTATCTGTGGAATTTACACTTGAGCTTCAGGTCACAAACTCAAAGTTTAATCCTGATGTATTTTGACAGAACAAATTGTAACTGGCCAATGAGAAGACAGTTTAGGTTGCCAGCTTATTACCATTCAAGTAACCAGTGGAAGGACATACACAGCTAAGAATGTACGTACGTACGTACGTATGTATGTATGTATGTAAGCATGCATGCATAGTCAACATAGAACCTGGCACATGTGTGCATCGGTTCAAGTTGCCATACCTCTATGGCACCGCGAGATTAACACCACCACCATTAGAAGAAGTTACTTCAATAAAATAAAATAATAATAGTAACAAGGAGTGTTAACATATAGAATATGGTTCAGGAAGCGTAGGAAGAAAGTTATGGAATAGTTTAAAGCTCATGATTTAAAGGAGGACAATGAGTGGGTACATCTGCTTCATTGTGAACGGTACTGGGCCATATCACTCAGTGTTTCTAGCCACTGGTTCGCGAGGACCTCATCCCGGTAATCTGCAGCTACCGACACAATCCAAACCGGCAGTCAGTGACTTCATGGACTGATGCCGTGTTTTAGTTTGGCCGACTATAACTCTCTCCCATCCTATTCCTATATCAGCCAGCATTGCGCGTCGAGTAAGACGGTGGTTGGGCATTCGCAACACATGTCCCAACCACCTCAGTAGAAGAAGATTCACAACCTCATCGACCGATTTACCACATTTGCCTAACACCCGTCGTCTGACCTCGTTGTTACTTACTCGGTGATCCCAGCTAACGCGAGCGATGTTTCGTAGACATCGATCGTCAAAAACTAATAACCTTCGAGTGTCGTCTATCCTTAATCGCCACGTCTCACACCCAGACAGTAAGACAGAGCGAACTGTTGCGCAGTACACTCTCCCTTTCGTTGAGAGACGAATATCTCGTCTACGCCATAGGTGACGTAAGTTGGCAAAAGCCAAACGAGCTTTTTGAATTCGTACTGAGACTTCGTCAGAGACTAACCCATTATGGCTAATCAGACTTCCAACATAAATGAAGTGGTCGACGTGTGCAACTACTTCACTCCCTATCTTTAGTTCAGGTGTTGACGAAAACCAGTCCTTGAGCAATAGTTTGTATTTAGAGGGGGAGAAACGCGTTCCGAACATGCTTGCTTTGGAGCTTATTGTTATTAAAAGTTTCTGCATCTTATCAGCGTTTTCGGCAAACAGGACTATATCGTCAGCATATTCTAAGTCAATAAGTGGATTTCCTGGTAGGAGATCAGTTCCTGAAAAGTCAGACGATGAAAGTGTAATTTCCAACAGTATGTCGACTACGAAATTAAACAAAAATGGATAAAGTGGGCAGCCCTGACAGACACCACTTGAGGTTACAAGTTCAGATGACAGTTCGCCATATGCTCTGACACGACTAAAAGTGTTTGAGTAAAGAGCCTTAACAAGTTTTATGTACTTTTGAGGCACGCCTTTCAATAAAAGACATTGCCATAGAACTTCACGATCTACAGAGTCAAATGCCGCCTTCAAGTCAAGGAAAACCACTATTGTCGGGCGCCGAGAAGTATGTCTGTGTTCTAAAATCTGACGCACAGCTAAGAATATAATAAATGACTAATGACATACTTGTACAACAGCTTTATTATTACAATGGTTGTCAGTTAGTGAGTTAAACATATCCTAGGTCATCCGGATGAAACTTTTTTATATTTACTCATTCACTTTTATTCAAGCCATAAACTATAACGCAATACCTCAATTATGTTAAATGCTAAATAAACCCTTTGAACTAGCATCGCATTATCAGTATCTCTTTATAAGTTATGGCGACTTACTGAATGCGGCTTATAAGTGGTTTTTTCGTATTTTCTCTGACAAAACGGTACATACGATAACCATAAAAATGTATACTTGACAGCAATGTGGAAAAAGAGTAATTTAGACAGGTCCGTCATGAGTTAGACTATGAAAAGTTACGATTATTTCACTGTCAAAAGCCGAATTTGAGGTAAACAAGCAGTTGCATCTCGATCGATTACACGAATGCTTACAATCAAGAGTCAAAGAATAATCAATCAACTATTACCCTCAGTCCCTTTTACTTCTTGATGCTTGTCGTAAAGATTATACTAGACTATGTAGGAAAATGGACAGATAAATACACGAAAATTCACTAACAAGTCACATATCAGTCAGTCAGTTATAACGTAGAACTTGGTACATGCGTACATCAGTTCAAATTGCCATGCCTCAATTAGCGGATAGAGATTAAATTGTCGGATCAAATCCCAGAGTAGGGGAGGTAGTAACAGAGTTAGTATTAATGGAAAGGAATGGAGATCGGAGTTATGATTTAAGAAAATGTGATTCAATAAAAAGAAAGTCATAATAAGTTCATAAACCTAGAATTTGGAAGGAGACAAGGAGTGGATGCATCTGCGTCGCCATTGCCAACGATTTTGAGCCATGTCACCTGAAGTCTCTAATTATTGGTTACGATCATCACGCGGACCTCGATCAGGTAGTCTGCACCTATTAAAATGGCTCAGCCCAACTGTCAGTGACTTCACGGACTGGTGCCATGTTTTGGTTTGGCTGCCCCTAGCTTTTATCCAATCTACTCCTATACCAGACAACATTGCTCGTCGAGGTAAGCGGTGGTCAGGCATACGTAACACATATCCTAACCACCCCAGATGATCAAGATTTACTACTTCGTCAACAGACTTACCGTATTTACTTAGTACTCTATTCTTAACCAACGTATTGCTTACTAGGTGGTCCCAGAAAACACGAGCAATCCTTCGAAGACATCTGTGACTGAATACTAGGGGCCTACCAATATCCTCCATTCTTAATGGCTATATTTCACATCCATGAAGTAAAACGGATCGAACTGCTGCGCAGTAAACGCATCCTTTGGTCAGTAGACGGATGTCTCGCCTACGCCACAAGTGACGCGAATTCCAAAAAGTTTATTGGGCCTTAGGTATACGAGCCGAGATCTCAGCAGACACTAGACCGTCAGGACTGATGATGAGACTCCTAAGATAAATGAAACCGTCAGCACACTCAACTACTCTACTCCCTATCACTAGTTTCGGTGCCGAAGCAAACCAATCCTGAAGCAACATTTTGCATTTGGATGGGGAGAATCGTATCCCGAACATGCTTAAATTCATGTTGAGGGTAGTCAAAAGATTCTGCATTTTATCAGCATCTTCATCCAAGAGAACTATATCATCTGCATATTCTAAGTCAGCTAGCTTATCTCCTGGAAGGAGGTCAACCTCGGAGAAATCAGACGATGACAATGTTGACTCAAAAGTATGTCAATGACAAAATTAAATAGGAATGGGGAAAGCGGGTAACCTTGACGAACACCACTTTAGGTAATCAGTGCCGACGACAGTCCGCCATAAGCTCACACTCGACATGTGGTGTTCGAGTGGAGTGCTTGTATAAGGTTAATGTACTTCACTGGTACGCCTTTCAGTGACAGACATTGCCACATAACCATACGATCAATAGAGTTAAACGCCGCCGTAAGGTCAAGGAATACAGCTATTGTTGGGTGTCTAAAAGTGTGCCTATGTTCCGGAACCTGCCGAAGTGTGAATATTTGGTTTATACAACCACATCCAGGCCTGAAGCCACCTTGGTTTTTTCGAGTTTGCTCTTCACGAGCTTTAGTTAGACGTTGAAGTATTATTGAAGCCAATATTTTAGACACTATATTTGTTTAACTGATTCCTCGGTAATTATCACAAGAGGACTTCTGTTCTTTCCTATAGATTGGGGCAATTAGTGTTCGAGACTAGTCAGATGGAGTCATGTTCAGTTCCCAGATTCTAGCGAAGATCCTGGTTACTGACGCTGCTAATACTGGACCACCATCCCCAAATACCTCAGGGGCTAACCCACCATGTCTTGCTGCTCTCCCTTGCTTTAAGTTCCCAATAGCCTTCTCAACCTCACTAAGTCTTGGAGGACCAATATTAATTTGCCACTCAGATTGCTTGGGGATGGTGGACAACTGGGATGAGGCCGAGGACCAGTTGAACTGTTCCCGAAAGTGTTCTGCCCGTTGGTCTAATTTCCAAGACTGACAGTGGATAATGGTTCCATCTTTTTCACTAACAGACATATTTCTGGTACCTGTTTCCTTGATAAGTCTGATCAGTCGTCTGTTATTACCTGTCGCTACCTTCCCCATCTCATTAGCTTTCTCCACCCACCACTGCTCATGCAAGCTTTTAACCAGCTTGTGTTTAAGTTGCCTTCGCTCCTTATCGTGCTCAGAACCAGACGGGATGTGTTGTCGAGCATCTATCCGTTTATTAGATGCAGCTGGAATCCACTGAGTTTTCTTAGCTTTATGGCTTAGTTTACTAGTAGATATTACTGCTGCTTCAACAGCTGAATAGTGATGGGTATCGCTTACACAGCTGACCAATTGGTTTTTTAGTTGTTCCTGAAATGTATTCTTGACTTTTTTTGTCATTAAATTGAATTCCGAGGGGAAACCACGCCGTGGATCTTTAACACCTAGTGAAACGCAGACTAATATGCGCTCGTACTAAATAATGATCTGAGTCTAAACGTGTACTCCAAAATGAGCGGCAGTCTTCTATCGAGCCTCTCCAGCAGTGGTTGATGGTAATGTGGTCTATTTGAGTCCAGTGTTGAGTTGGTTATGGAGGTCGCCATGTCAACTGATGCCTTTCCTTATGTTTAAAGTTGGTGCTTGAGAGAAATAGACGGTTATCTGAACATGCTTGTAGTAAACGGTCGCCATTATCTATTCGTCGAGCCTCTACACCATAGGATCTAACTAGGTGCCTTTCGATTTCGCCTAGTCTGCCTACTTGGTTATTAAAACCACCAGCCACTATCACTACATCCGAATGTTTAACTTTACGAAAGAAGTCGGAAAGCTTTCTGTAAAATTCATCTTTTACTTCATCTGAACTGCAATCAATGGGAGCGTAGGTAAAGACAACGAAGAGGCGACGGCAATGTCAGATATCCTTAATGCGTTTGCAAGAGTTGCTACTCCTACAACGCCACTTATTTTGATAGCTCTCCAAAAGAAAAATGGTGGACATAACTTTTACGGCCGAACAAATAAGAAACGACCGGACGTTTCAAGGTTACAAAAGACACCTGAAAACATCATGTTGACGGAAGAGGGTCTTCAGAATCTAATTAACGACAATAAGCTTGTAATTCGTTTACAAACTATGGGACTGTTAAAAAAGGTATTAAATCGTAAATGTAGAAAAGAAATGACAGTCTTTTAGAAACTTAAGTAACTAGATATTGATATTTTCCGGTGCACTGAATGTTGGTGTAAGAAGTCTATCAGATCGGATCTCTTTTTTACTCATTTTAAAGTGAAGTAGTTTCTTATATTAGTCACCCTGTTTAGACTAGTAAAAACATACATGCTACCTGGAGCAATAATATATAGTGACAATTGGAAACCTTAGGAATCGCTTTCAAATAGGATCTACGTGAACAGGGTCATAGTGCACAAGAAATACTTCATTGATTCATCAACAGGAGTTCATACAAATAATACTGAACCAATGTGGAGTTAAGTTAAGTATCATTTGCAACCGTAATTTGGATTTCAAAGGAAGGCTGATATGTCGTCATTTAAAAGAATACTTATGAAATACAACGTGAAATTAAGTCGAACGAATGCGAAAATAACTTTAACAAGTTTTTTAATGAGATAAAAATAACCCTTGATTGATTTCAACTTCAGTCGTGAACAACTCATTAGAAATTGCCTGATTTCCTATTGCATTTCAGATTACAGTAAGTGCTTAATACTTTTTGAACATATGCATATCCTATCTCTTACCGAAGATTTTCTTGAATGAGGCACATTACAATGAGTCTTGGCTTTAAGTTCTTTACCAAACCACTAGAATTTGAGAAATCGTTGATTTTGATTTAGAGGGTTGTGATTGGTTCATTTAGACTAACGCTTCCAAGATCATTTAAGTCACTCAAGTTTGGCCGTGTCATGTCCACTGAAACAATCTAAAATTTGCCCCGATAAGTTTGACTTACAATGCCTATCAGTGATTATGACCCTGTGGAGCTTCGTAGAAACTAACTGATTTAAATGCACAAAATTTCATGCATTAGTGACCAGAATGCATGGTGAACTTGAGGAATACTTAAAACACCACTATACATGCTCTGAATAACACGCAGTGCACTTAAATAGAAATCTTCATTCCAAAAACATTTGCTAGTCATATGACCAGCATATATGCTAAATTACCATAAGTCGACATAACTATATTTAACTCACAAACAGTGTTCTTAAACCTAAAATTCCTTTCATGCATATCCAGGCATCTTATACCTGCTTTTTAAACAGAATCTATTAGTATAAATATGAAGAAGCAATTCAACACACCTGTCCTTGCACGGTAGCACACCTACGGAAAAGGCGGCAGTGACTCGTCCAGTATCCAATACCTTCATGGAGCGTTAATTTAAACCAACTGATTATTTACGCTGGCATCCTGAGTGTCTTCGTTTCGGTTCCTGGTGTTTAGCTTCTTTCTGTAGTTGGCTGGCTACAGTACTACTCTTTATCTGTCAGTTACAGCTGAGTTCTTTATTATTTCTTTCTTATTATTTTTTAAACCTCTTTTTTCTTTCCGTCTGTTTTTTCTTTCCTTTTCTTAAAGTTCTCTTCGCGTTCTTCATCTTCCCTCCCTATCTTTATTTTCTCTTATTTCCTTTCTTTTCTTGTAAAACCTTTGTAGTGCACTAGTCTGTTTCCCTTCGTTCCCTCCTGGGTTGTCTGGTTTGTGAGTAAGGCATAAAAGAATACCCTAGAATGGATGATGGTTGAGAATGCCAAGGCTCAATGTTTGAAACCAACGTCGAGTTTCAATCCCCTTTCTGCAGGAGGGTGTAGGTTCACCATAGTGGTACATAGTCATCTAGCCTTTTTTGAAACAACTCAAAATGGAGGCTGCGGTTACTTTTTCCGGGAGCACGTTCCAGGTCGAGCAAACCCTTAACGACAAGAAATTCGTCCTTACCTGTATTTTTTCAAGGTGTATAAACACGTTGGGAGGCCAGTTTACTTTTATTTGGATGTCCAGTCGTGCTTAATAAATTGTATACAGTGATTAGGTCTCCATTCGGCCGTCTGTAGCTCAGGGTGAACAGCCCCAGCTGTCGAGGCCGGCTGGTGAATTGTTCGTCTTGAACTCTCTCCAGAAGGTCGGCATCTATTTTGAGGGTTGGAGGTGCGACAATTTTGTGTTTTCCAATAGCGGCCTCAAGTATGTCTTAAATATTGTGAGGAACATATCTAGTATCAGCATGCCCAGCTGCCTATGGACTCAGTGCAACGTGGTGTATGCTTTTGTGACATCCATACCATAGTTTTCCTCAATCACCAACATGTCGGTGAAAGTTAAGCTTCGTTCTTTGGGATACTAATTGTTCTTTGCCCGCAGTCCGGTTGAGTGCCGCCTGGAGTGTGGCAGTATACTATATAGCATTTTGTATATTATGAGTAAGACTGTTGTCGTCTATCCACTCCTCTATCCTAGCCAGGACCTGTTGCCTTCTCTCATAGCTTTCTACAGTTTTACGCCGCCCGCATATAAAAGAACGGACGAGCGGCCGTTTAGTGGAAGGTCACTAATGAAAATTGGGATCAGCAGTGGCCCGGGGATCGAGCTCTGTGATACAATAGATGTGGCCGGGCTCCACTATGAGTACACCCTATTCACCTTAGTAAAAAACTTCCGCCCTAGGAAGTGGTTCTGCAGCCATGAGAGTGGCGGTTCTGTGGAGCTCATTTCAACTGCCCCATGGATGAGCAGGCTATGGGTGTCCCTATGGTATCCCTTTGGTAAGGTCCCTAGTGCCAGGTTCAGTGATGGGCTATTAAAGTCCTCCTCGACTATCACTTTATCTACCCTTCCATTCTATAGTGATAAAATCACTCGGAGTAAACTCGTGTCGTGCACGTGAGTGTCTATGGGAGGGTTCTATATCCCGCCAATCAGGTACTTACTACTGGCAATACTAAAGCTGCATCATATAGATTCTGGTAAGGTCGTCAATGCGATATTACTTACGGGCATTGCTTCGATCAGGTTACTAACGTACATTGCAACCCCGCCTCCCACTCTGTATTTCCTTGTCTTCTCTTAAAAGATCCATGCCCTGGATATTCATTTCACCGTCTGGAATTTCGGGTGAGTCACGTTCCGATGTGTACAACTATCCTCAGTTCTAGGCATGAGCATAGGTGTCTGAGTTCCGTTATCTTACTTCTTAAGTTCAGCACATTAATATATAGACAGCCAACTAGTTGCCTGGTTGTTGTCTCCTCCTTTGACTGGTTTATTACCTGTGGTTCAGTGTCATAAGTCTCGTTTATGTAAAAGTGATGACCAGTTACCTTGGGACTGGCCTGGGGGTGAGATTTTGAAGGGATGGTAGTTAATGTGGTCGGTTCTTCCTCGGGATAAGTACTCCGCAATGGGGGGGTTGTCTTTCCAAGGATATGTGATCCATTCTTGCTGCTGATCTCTGACTTCTCAACCTGGGTCTCCTTGCCGAGCAACAGAAATGTCCATGTAGGACATACTTGACCTCATACTAAGTCTATAGAGCTTCATTTAGTTCCTTACGGTTTCCGAATTTTAAGTCCACTAGTCCGGGTGAGCTTATAGTCTGTTGGTAGGCAGGGCGAGTTAGCCTGCAGGCACTCACTACCGACATCCATTTCCATTGGTGCAGGTCGTACAGATATTGCTCATTCAAACAACCGTCAGGTAGTTCAGGGACTTCGTGCACAACCATGGAGGCGTTCCCTTCCGAATCTGGGAGCCATTTTCTTTTTAACGCCCGCTATGTCCAGGTTTTGTCCGGATTAGCCTTAATCTTAGTACTTCTCATGATGGATGACTTCTGAGAAGTAGGTAATGTCATCTCCGTCCCTTGGGGTGTGTTATACGATAGTCATAGGGGAAGAGGGTCAGTCGATATAGTGCTGCTTTCCTTGCAGAGCCTACAGAGTCTCACAGCAGCTGCCCCCTTAGACCAGGAAGTTGACAGCACTGATGCCATTGCTGCTTATTGAAGTAATCACGGCTTTCCGTCAGGCTGCTGATAGGTACCATGACGTTGAAAAGGATTCGTGAAATGCGTCTGCACACTTTGCCATCTCTGCGCCTACTCGGTGCTCTAACGAGACTTCCTACTACTGTTTGGCTTCCGTCAGATACCAGTAGTTGGCCGTGGGCTGAAGTTCCCGTTGGAGAGCTGCTTAAAGGAAGGACTTCATTGTTAGCAGAGCGTTCACTAGCGGAAGTCACTGTGTCTTACAGGATTTCATTAGGCACTATTGAAAGGTTCTTTCCTCTAGGCTGCCCATGGGGTGCGGTTAAGCGTACGGTTTTCTTTGCGCTTTGTCAAGGTGCTTTTCATTTGGATAGAATCATTTTGCAGTAGGTGTGTGAGTCGTCAACTTCTCGCAAGGTGTCACCCACTAACACCTAGGTTCTCGTGACCTCGGTTGACAAGCTAGTGTTTCCGTACATAGCAGGCAGTCAGAATTAAACCTACATACGTAGCATATGTGCCAGAACCACTGGCAAGGGTTGTCCGAAATGAAATTATAATATTCCTTAGTTATTGTTGTGCCAAAGTTACAGTACATCCACTTGTTACAAAAGTTACGCTCGAATACGGGGGTCCTGTTACCCTACATTTGCCGCCAGGTGACTGTAGTTTCTTCCCATCCAACTTTTTCTCCGGGTCGACAATGAGGAAAAATAACACAATAGAAAATAATAATAATCTATCATAAGTAGATGGGAGAAAAACCGGTGTTTCGTTAACTAGGTATTGTAATTATAGCAATTTCTTAGAATTTGAATCTTATTTTCTCTGGTTCTGTTCCTGGACTTTAATAACTACAGAATTAAAGGCATTAAATAACATAACAGTTATAACCGGAAACACTCTGATAGGAAGAAGGACCTAACGGACGAGAAGCATGCATAAGTTTATTATTATAAATGAGAAGTGCAGGTATGTGCATACATAAGGAATTTTCGGCTGGGAGTATAAATATTGAGGATCAACCTTCCCGCTACAACTCACAACCTTCCATACCCATACAACATCCTCCCAAAAAGCTTATATTCTACGTCCTATAACGGAAGAAAATAAAAAATAAACAAGCAACCACCAAAACTGTCTGAAGTATTCTCAGCTTCGTTACACTCTTGTATTGTCTCGTAGGGCTTGTTTCGCCACTAGACTGCACTTGCCCCAGTAGGTCACCAGGAAAGAGCTACCATATCTCTTTCATATATAATTGCTGTTATACAAATATGTTGATATATTTTCCGATGTCTCCTGTTTACACTCTTTCTGCTATTCTTATTATCCACATTATTCTTCAAATGCACCCCTCCATTATTTCATCGTTTATTTTTAATGTTGCCTTCTACTACCTGTTATTTGGTCTCTGGATATGTGTAAATGTCATTGAACAGTCCAACACAGTTCCAAGCATTTATTTTTATTTATTTTAACTAAGTACAACGTATTTGTATTAAGCGTTGTGAGGAAAACATCTAGGGTTTGATCAAAGAAGCATGCGTATACGATGGTGAAAACTTGTTTACAAAACCAAAGAATATTCAGAATAAAACACGGATACGAACTATCATATGCACATATAGTGCAAAGAACGTAAAAACAAAATTCTGAACAAAAAATGTGTGTACATAACGAAACATGTAATGTGGAAAGCCAATCGGTAATTATAACATAAATTTAGTGTGAATAGGTTTATGAGACAACTAATAATCCCATAATAATTAAAAGGTCAAACTATGAAAGTGTCAACAATATCGTTCACTGTTTAAGTGATGAGAGAAGGTGGGTAAAACGACTGGAATAGGATAGAAATGTACACTATTACATGTGTGAAATGAGTAGTAAATCATTTGACGTTCGGCACAAAAATACAGTGACGGGGTTAATTAGATAATTAATATTCCATTTTATGAAGTCGTAGTGGAGAAAATAAGAAGATTGGTCAGAAAGAATTAGCAGGGAGATAGAGGACAGCAACAAAGAGAGGTATGAATAGAGCGATGGGGATAGTAGTGTGTAGTCATGACAAAGGCAAATAGATTAGATTAGACGGTGGTGCTGTTATAATGTCACAGGTAGTTGTCGTGTCTTTCGGAAGCACCCATAACTATGTGAGAAGAAGCCTAGCCTTCTAATCCCGTCCTCATGTGATCTATTCAGCATTTCTACAACCAACTCGGTCGCCTGTCTCTAAACTCTCTAAAACGCTCATATCTTTTTCAGGAGTGGAGGATGCAACGGTAACGTAAGTTTACAGGTGGAGCCTTACGCATGTGCTGAATCTGATCAAAAAGAGTTCTGGTGACACTTCTCTCACCCACCGAGGGCATGTTGGAAAGTAGTGAAGACCTTTGAGGCAGTAGCCGAGTGGTTCGCGCTAGTTCGGACTTGTGAACACTTTAATGCAACACTAATGGACGAAAACTCTAAGGATGACTACGAATCTACCACAACGCCATCGTATGAAGTCACAGATGCAACCTTCACCACATAAAATATTGCCGAAGCAATTGAGGCTCTGAAACACCCAAACATCGAAACACCAGATGGCGTTTTAAAAATCGTGTACTCTCTCCCGCGAACTTCGAAAACGGTAACGTTTTTCCACGTGGTTTAACTGTTTGGCTTCTCTCACTTTGTTATATTATTTGTAGTTCTCCAGCAGTATTACCTAACTTTACATACAACCTTGTAGTATCTTAATATCTAGATATAACAAAATGGAACGAGTTAAAGCAAAACGTTCAAAGCCTAATACTAGTTCTCCCAAACCGAGCGACATTTCCTCTACCAGTTTTTCTCTTCCTAATCCATCAGACACACAAACAAATTGTAGCAAAACTAAAAGACCAATATTTAATAGCCCTTCCCCTGCACACTCTGAAGCATCTGTTAACGAAGCGCTTATCACCAATCAGCAACTAGCTGACAGTTGCATACCACTTGTTAAGGTAGTCAACATTGCCAATCAGAATACTGATATTGCTTCTTATAAAATGGAAGTGGACGACATTAAGTCAACACTAACCAAGTTGCAGAATGTCCTACAAGATCTAGACCCAATATCATACCTATTTGGTAAACATAATAACACCGACATAGAAAAATTTAAGCAATCCGAAATCTTCCTAGATTTCATTTCGACCGAAGTTGTGAAGCGTATTAGTTCGCTCCATAAGGCAATAGTTTACAACATCCCTGAGGACTCTCCTCTAAATAAGGTAAAGACAACTCTCTTAAAGGCTTCAGGCATGTCCCAAGTGCTTTGTGAGTGCAAAAGACTAAGAAAAAAAGACTGGCAAAGTATCTGCCCAATTCTTTTTTACTTTAAATACACGCAGGATTGTGAGAAATTTATCAAGTCAATGAGCCGTATAAGAACTGGCAGTGAGTACAGGAATGTACTAATAGCTGCTGATAAAACACCACTACAACGCAGAACTCGTAGTAGGCATAACGCCACAGCTCATAATCAAAACGAACCTAAACATGAACTAGCAAATCAGAACAATCCTAGCAAAGCTAGTCCTACAGTGACCTGTGGTGAACGTAATATGCCATCGGAACTTTCAACCACACCGACTAAACTTAAAACTGGAGGGCCACATGATTTAAATGAACTGACCAGCTCGCCCTGTGTAAACCAGAATACTATGGTATTAGCAACAAAAATAGCTGCCGACCTTATCGATTTAGACACTACTCCCCTGAAGAATACGATCGATCCTCATGCTAAAGTGCTGTGCGAGGAAACGTTATACACTGTAAAGCATCGCTGCACTGCAAAGACAATAAAGGAACTCAAACATTGGCATAACGGTAGTAATGAGTACCTACACACTGGGAATAGATTCTCTCTCTTAGAATCAGGCAACAAACCTCAAACCAGCAGTACTAATAAGACCCAAAATAGTCGGAACCTTAATAGGTTAGATAATAAAATTAACGACAAACCCCAGAATATTAGGCAAACTAAGCCTCTGCCATCTAAAATAAAAACTAATACTCAGTGTGGTAATAAACGATTTCTCTCCTCCCATCCTTACGCTAAACCAAATAAATACTCAGAAAAAATCGGAGTGACACACTCTACAGTGCCAGAGTACCAAATACTATTGGCCCAAGACATTACTACACAAAGAAGCCACCCATTACCACTTATTCCATCTCAGTTCCAAATGAACAGTAGCATGGCTCACCACAACCATGGGAAATATCCGCACCACCAATATAAGTGGCCATATAGACATGAAAATCTACAACCGAGACAATTCCCTAAAGCATTCGTTTCTGCTTACGATTATATGCCTAGAACTCATAACATATTGTCCAACTATTGTGGACCAAATGATACATATGCTCACTTATATCCTTTTTTCGCGTATCCTCAGTTGACATCACACAACCCTTTTCACTCTCGTCCGCCACCTCTACCACCCTACCTAAACCAACAACTCATGCCAATCGTGAATGCTCCCAACCCCTATCACCACTAAGGAAAAACGTAGCTACCATCTCATATCCGTTTAACATAAGCGTCTTAAGTGATTACCACAGGGATGTCGGAGACGTTCAGAACACTGATCTCACGGAACAAACACCGAGTATGTATCCACTAACATCTCAACTAAGTAATGGCCAGGGACTCCTGAAACGCAGTCCAAGCTATACCCATAATTATAATCTCAACCCCTTCAACAAAGACTTCTTAACCTACGTGAACACAGACCTTTTTACGATTGTGCTCATCAATGCTCGTTCGGTACTTAACAAAATGTCAGACCTCAGAACAACAGTCCTTATCACTAAACCATCAGCTATATTGGTAACAGAAACGTGGTGTTCGTCTTCAGTACTGGATGCTGACATAAATATAGATGGTTATTCCTTGCATCGCACTAGCCGAGACAATCAAAGAGGGGGAGGTTGCATAATATACATTCATAGTCACGCCCTGGTGACAAAAGTAGAAGAACTAACACTAAGTACAGTCCCTGACTCACTTTTCATCATGGTATGTGGCACTAATTATAAGATGCTTGTAGGCTGTGTGTACAGAGCACCCTGCTCACGTCCAGAAACAGACACAGCACTGTGCAGCCTATTTGCACGAGCCTCAACCTTAGATGTTGATTATAAAGTGATTGCGGGAGATTTTAATCTGCCACACATCAACTGGAAGACAAGCAGTGGCCCACAACGACACGACGACATAATTACTGCCATAGATTTGTATGGATGGACGCAGTATGTCACACAACCTACACGCGGTAACAATATCTTGGATCTGATATTTTGCCACAGTATCATACCCATCACGACGCAAGTCGGTGAAGAGTGGTCTACTAGCGACCACAGAGTGGTTTTTTGTTCTCTGCCGATTCCCTCACTGAAAACAACACACAAACAGTACCGATGTGACACAGATACCCGGTGCTTTAGGAATACAGACTGGGAGCTTCTAGTGAGACTCATTAAATACTCTGAATGGAACGACTTCTTTACTACTGACTCACTTCGAGACTCTTTAACAATTTTTTACACGACAATTCTATCATGCTTAGATACTATAGCCCCCAAAACAATATGCTTGCCATCTAGGAATAAGTCATCATTTCTCCCTCGTAAACACCGAGGGAAACTCAGAAAGCTTTCAACTTTATATTTCTCTTCTTATGATTTCTCATGTTTACACCTAATCTGTGAAACCCTAGAATCTGCTAGGATATCTCTTGATCGAGGCAAAAGGAACGAAGAGCTTGTTGCGCTTAAAAGCGGTACTAAAACGAACAGTCTCACAGCACTCCTTAATAAACGTACACGCACCCCAACAGACATCCCATTTTTGATCCAAGACGGCAAGGTATACAACGACCCCGGAGCAAAATGTGAAATTTTCAATAACTCGTTTAGCAACTTTGAGGCTAAACTACCTACAAATTATATGCGCAAGGTGCTTGTAGACAGTACATTGTCCAAAATACCTTTCAGCGCTAAATGCATAGCTGAAGCTATCAGAAACCTTAGGTCTACAAAAGGTTCAGGAACCGACGGTCTCCCATCAGTCTTCCTCAAAGGATGTGGCGAGGATATGCCACTTCTACTCCTTAAATTGTTTACCTTGTCGCTAGACACAGGTGAATATCCAAGCATTTGGAAAACTAGCTACATTATCCCCAAATATAAGGCCGGTTATAGAGCTAGTGCAAGTAATTATAGGCCTATAAATATTACTTCTGTTCTTTCACGAATCATGGAGAAAATAATAAAAAATGGTATCTCAGAATACTTACTAGCACAAAGCCAAATATCTAAATCACAACATGGTTTTATAGGGAGTCGATCGTGTTTAACCTGTCACTTAGACTTCTTTAATCACATTACATCTTGCCGCGACTTACGCAAAGTAGTTTTAATCCTGTACTTCGATATATCTAAGGCTTTTGACAAAGTACCGCACAGCATACTCTATGAGAAATTATACTCTATGGGGATTCGAAACCCTTTGCTGAGCTGGCTTAAATCATTCTTAACTAGTCGGTTTCAGATAACAAAAGTAAACTCAGCACAATCATCTCCTAAGAGAGTAACCAGTGGGGTTGTACAGGGAAGCGTACTAGGGCCCCTCTTGTTTACAATATATATCAACAGTATCAGTAATAATAATAATAATAATAATAATTTATTCTCAAGTAGCAATTTGTACATGAGAGCATACCAGTTTACAGGCATGATCAGAATGATATTGTATAATCGTAACAGAGTTTTAGTAGAGTTATTGTTATGGAGTTGACGATATACAAAGGTATTAATTAATTAGGAAGCCAACGGTAGCTAGCTTCACAGTTTATAATGCTGCAGTATCAGAGGTATATTTTGTATTACAGAACACTTCCAGTAAACAGCCGCGCGCTTTTTGTCCCTGGTGCTGTAATCTCAGGGAATAGCTGCGAGAGAGCAGGACGAACTATGGAGACTATCCAGAGACAGGATAAGGCTGGTATTTTAAAGTTTGGATAAGGCAGACAGTTTGTGTGGACTAGTCTTGAGCGGTGAGTTGTTGGTGCATTGATTGCGTTCCAGGCCAGCGTTTGGAGTAAGGTGCTTAAAGGAGATCAGTTCTTTGCCAGTTCAGACCATAGACTCGGGAAGACGGAGACATAGATTTTGCGATAGAAAGAAATAAATAAATTTGATTAGTGGTATCAAAATAATCAGTTTCAAACTAGAGTCTTCTTCCGTTTTTATGTTTTTTTTTTATTTACTACAACGTACACGATTTTAGTGTTAGCAGTTTTAGTACCCTAATAAGCCATTGTTTATTGATTCGAGGTTTAGTGGTAAGTCGTCGAAGATTTGATACAAGTCTTTTGATTTTAGATATTGGGAGATCAGGCGTTTGAATATTAGGATAGATTTGGTAGTGCGGATATTTTGTGGTAGTTTGTTCCAGAGTTTGCTGTAGAAGACGATAAAAAACTTACCGCGATGTTGTGTTTGGTATTTGTTGATAAGTAATGTTGCTTCGTAGTTCCGAAGTTCGTATCTAGGCATTTGGTTCCACATGGGAGAGAAACCCGAGAATGATATTTCGTTGATTACTTTATAGAAGAATATTAAGTTGTGTCGTAGTCGGCAACGACACAGGGGTTCTAAAGAGAGTGTTTCACATCTAGTCGTGTAGTCCATGTTTCCGTTAGTTGCCAGAATTCGACGTGTGAAACATCTTTGTACACTTTCGACGCGTTTTCTATCTATGCTATTCATACTCGAAAAGATAAATGAGCAGTACTCCAGTATAGATCTTACACATATCTTAAACAGAGTAAGTTTAGCCTCCGTTGTATGGAAGTTTTTAAGAAGGAAGCCTGTTAATCTTCTAGTTTTAGAGATAATAGAGGAGGTATGTTCCATGAACTTTAGGTTGCCGGAATATTTAATACCCAAGTCGCTTGTTGATTGGAGTATTTGGACCTTTGACCCATTTAAATAAAACATGGACTGAGGGTTATGGTTGCCTATGTGCATGATTCCACATTTACTGTAGTTAAGTGGAAGTTGCCATTTTTGGCTCCAGGAAGTTAGGTTATCGAGGTCCTTTTGAATTAGAGTCATGCCTTCTTCTAAAGAGTCCGGTTTAAAGCTATAAACAATCTTGAGATCGTCCGCATATAAATACGGTCGACCATGTTTTATAACGTTATTTATGTCATTTATGTAAATAACGAACAATAAGGGACCCAGCACACTTCCCTGTATAACCCCGCTGGTAATTGGTTTAGGCGATGATAGACTATTGTTGAACTTTACTGTTTGCTTTCTCCCTTTCAGGAAAGATGCAAACCATGAATGAAGTGGGTCTTTGACCCCATATGACTTAAGTTTAATGAGCAGTCGTTTATGAGGGACTTTGTCAAAAGCTTTACTGAAGTCGAGAAATAAACTGGACACTAGAAGCCCTTTGTCCCGTTGTGTAGTTATGTCATTTAGGTAGTCTAACAAGCATGTGTCACACGACCTATTCTTTAAGAATCCATGTTGTGAAGGGAAGAGTAGTTCGTTTTTAAGTAAATATTGGAGTAATTCCTCCTTGATTATCTTTTCCATTACTCTTGATGAAACAGAGGTTAGATTAATAGGACGGTAGTTCTCTATATTTCCTACAGGTCCGGATTTAAACTTAGGAATGACGTGTGTAATTTTCCAAAGGGTAGGGTAGCATGCAGTGGAGAGTGACATTGCAAATAGTTTGAGAAGTGCCAGATGGAAGTCCGTGCCACCATTTTTAAGTACAGTGGCTGGTATACCATCAGGGCCCAAAGTGTATGAGTGTCTTAGCGTAGTGATGGCCTTGGTAATATTTTCTATAGTGAATGCTATATCACTGATTTCGCATGATAGTGGCGGAGTGGGCTCGATCCCATCTGTGTGGTTTTCAATAGTAAGTGAAGTGGCAAAGTGCTCACTGAATACATCAGCTATGCGGCAGGGGTCATCATATACTTCATTGCCACAGATAAAGAGGTTTCCACCCTTTATCTTAGAGCTACTGATTTTGTTCCGGAAGGTCTTGAGAAGTCCCATGGAGTTATTCTGTGCAGTAGCCTGTTTTTCTAGTGCAACTTCCATCTGAATACGCTCTGCCCTGGCCTTAATGCATATTTCCTTCATAGTTATGAGGGAGGAAAAATCTTTAAGTTTATAAAATTTATTTGCATGCTTACGTAGGCTTCTTCTTGTAGTAGTGGCGATAAGCATACACTTCGGAATTCTAGGTTTAGTATATCCTAGAGGTGCTACTACATCTAGTACATTATAAGTGTTGGAGTAGAGTATACAAGTCAGCTTATCAGCATCGTCTTCCGTGAAGTAGTTGTTCCAGTCAAGATAATTGAAGTAAGTCTTAAAGCTTTTCCAGTCTATCTTGTGGAAGGATCTGCTAGGTATTGTACTCGGGCATTTATACAGTGTAGTCTGTAAGTCAAAGCTGCACATAACAACGTTGTGGTCACTACCTGGGAATTGTTTGCCTGTACGTACGGTGCATGGGGAAAGTTCATTTGTAAAAACTAAATCCAAAATATTTTTATATCTGGTAGGGCTACGGACATACTGTGACCAGCCACCAAGCTCTAAGCTTTCCATAAGCAAGTCATAGCGTTTCGGCGTTTTGGTGGGAAACCATGAAATTTCAGGCATGTTAAAGTCTCCACAAATGACCTTACCTGTAAAGGGTAGGGAAGAGGCCAGTGTAAAAATGTCAGACAGTAAGTTTATATTCTCTATTGATGGGCTAGGTTGTTGGTATACACAACCGAATAGGTAAGACTGTGATACAGTAGGCCTCACAACAATCCACACTGAGTCTTGTAGTTTGTTTAAGTCTGTTGTATCAAACAGAAGTGAGTTTAACTTTGTGTTAGCATATATTAAACAACCCCCTCCACGTCCATGTAACCTGTCACTACGATACAGATTATAATTATCAAGGGATATACTTAGATCAGAGACGTTAGGAGTAGTCCATGCCTCAGTTACCATAATAATTGATGGTTGGCAGATTGACGCAAACAGAGCTAAGTCGATCATTTTGTTGCATATTGATCGCGCGTTAAGTAGGCATAGACTAAACGAGTGGACAGTGAGGTTGAAATAATTTAAGGCGTCAGGTTTAGAATCCTGGATGAAACTTTGACTTGGGGATAGTTGAGTTTCGCATTGTTCAGATACTAGTGAGTAGATAATGGGTGATTGCTCTGCAGCGTCAGTGTTTAGGTTGTCACTGCTATCGTCGTTTTTTACGCTCAAAGTGTTTGTGATTAGTGGAGATATGGTGCTGTGAGATTGATTACTTAGTAGTGGCAGAACTGGAAGTTGGTGGTGTTCGGGCTCGTCATCAGCTGACTTAGTAATGGCTGCGGGGGCAATGAGTAGGGGTGAGAATGGTTGTGAGTTATCGTACGAGGATACTCTAAAAAATGGTTCGAGTGTGCGTACGTGACATATGGATCATAGTAGTTAGGTAATGAGTTTTGGGATGCAGCCAAGTAGTTGTAGTTACAACTGTTTACTGTAGGAAAGTATATAGGTCGTAAGTTTCCAAGTTTAGGAGGGTTTTTATGTTGATAGAACGGGTGACATCCCAAGTTAAAATTATTCCCATTATCTGTTTGGGACAGAAACGATATAGGTAGAGGAAGGAGGCTTTTCTTCCTGGAATCAGCCTTCGCGGTCATTCTGTTGCTTTTAAAGTATTTGTGCAACGGAACAGAAATAGGGTGATAGGAGAAGAACCGCTTGTTGCTGTTCTTAACACTGTCCTTCAAACCTAGTGATTCAGAGATATTGTGCCCAGCGGTTTGGCGTTTGTTACTTATTTTATTACTCTGAATTTTAGGGATGGGGTTATGCTGACCCTTATTGATAGGGAGAGCATTAGGCCTGTTGTAATGATAAGGTATGAATTCTGTTTTAACGGTAGGGTGGTGGATTAAGTTGTATGGTTTGATCCTATTCACCTCTTTATTTTGTGAGATAACTGTACTCCCCTTGGGAGTGATGTCTAAATCTACTAGGTCGCTGCCATTTTCGTTGGTTGTGAGAGGTAGTGGGGTATGAGCGACTATACTAGGTAGAGTTATGGGTATGGTTGGGCTGGGTGGAGTACAAAGTCTAGGTGGTGGAGTACTACCACCAGAGTGCGTCTTAGACTTTGTTTTGGAAAGTTCATTTGGAGTGGTTAATTGTGACTCGGAATCTTTTATGTCTGAAACAACAGCACCGTAACGGTTGAGAGATCTACGTTGTAGAGGTGTTTTATCAGCAACTATTAGTATATTTTTGAAGTCACTGCCGGATCTAATAAAGTTTACTGATTTTATAAAACGCTTGCAATCTATGATGGATGCAAAGTGGAATAGAATTGGGCAGCTAGTCTGCCAGTCTTTTTTACGCAGTCTGTTACATTCGCATGGAATATGAGACATGCCACTAGCCTTTAGTAGGGTCGCTCTAACCTTTTTGAGTGGAAAGTTCCCTGGAACATTGTAGACGATGGCTTTGTGAAGCGAGGTGAGTCGCTTTACAACTTCTGATGCAATAAAATCTAGGAATGTTTCAGCTCGCTTTGCCATATTTATTTCTATGTCTTCTTGCTTTCCAAGCAAGTAGGTTAGCGGGGTTAGGTCACTTAGGATAGATTCCATTTTGGTAAATGCTAATTGTACTTCTTCAACTTTGTTTTTATAGTCAGCAATGTCACTATTTAGATCAGTCAGGTTGATAGCCTTGACAAGTGGTGTGCGATTGCCTATTTTCAGCGGTTCAGTGGCAAATAGGTCATTAGAGGAAGATTCAGGGTTTTTGGGAGAACGGCTATCCAGCTTGGACCTTTTAGCCTTATTTCGAGCCATTTATAAATATGAGGGTGAGATTTCAGTATGAAGTATGCTTTTATTAGGTAGTGGCAAATTTGTAACTAGGATTACAGCTGTTTGTATGAAAATGTGTTAGCTCGAATGACGTGATATACAATATATATTTAATGCGATATAATGTTTTATAGTACTATGGATAAGGCGGTTGGCCAATTTTGTCGCAAAGATCAAAATATATAAACCACGTGTAAAAAAGTAACAACCTTCGAACAGCGCGCTTGTTCGGTTTCAGATAACAAAAGTAAACTCAGCACAATCATCTCCTAAGAGAGTAACCAGTGGGGTTGTACAGGGAAGCGTACTAGGGCCCCTCTTGTTTACAATATATATCAACAGTATCAGTAGCTGTTTTAACACTGGGAAAACCTTCTTATACGCAGATGACTTGAAAGTTGTCTACTCAAGCGACATAAATGAGCTACACAACACTGTTAAGAACGTACAGCAAGAGCTAGACGAAGTCACTGCTTGGTGCAAAGACCACCAACTTCACTTTAACGCTAAGAAATGTGGTTGGATTAGCATTGGGTGTCGCAACCTCAACCTACACTTTGTAGTAGATGGGGAACAAATCTCCGAATGTAAGACGATTCTGTACCTAGGCTGAAGATACACTACGGATCTCACATTCAAGGAACAAGCAATATCTGTCACCTCAAAGGCGCGCAGACTTATGGGTCGTATTATCCACAATTTCTACCAACGTGAGTCTAGATTGATTTTATACAATGTCTGTGTACGCCCGCTACTTGAATACTGCCCACTCATACTCAGCAGCCACCAAATAAGTGATAAGCTGAAGATAGAAAGTGTACAGAGATGCATCACAAAAAAGATACTGGGGATGGATTGTGGACTAAATTATACTACACGGTACGATACATTGGGCTTAGAACCACTTTGGAAAAGACGAGCTAAGCTCAATCTGACATTCTATTTTAAAGTTTTACACCGTTTAGCATACTCCCCCACCCTATATTAAGATTTGTCGAAGCACCTAATTACGGTCTCAGAAACCATACAGGTACAGTGTGGGTGGAACACTGTAAGACTAAAATACGATCTAACTTTTTCGTGCATAAATTCACTGCCATATGGAATAGTTTGCGAGCAGAAATCCGTATACTAGATAACATAGATCACTTTATACGAGCAATAAACCAACTATTTAGTGACTATAAGGCGCTGAACAAACTACCGACTTACTCAAATTCTAGCATAACGTGCGAAGTACTCGGTCCTCTTAATGTGTGACACGAAAGTGTAGACTATAGTAATTATTATCTATAGATAACATGAGCAATACACGAAACAATAAAACTAAAGTTCGGTACCGAATACTCCAAGACTTACCACAACCTCAAGGTAAGTAGTGATGGTTCATAGGGTTCTCAACCTTTAAACACCAAACACGAACATTGTAGTTGGAAAAATAACAAAAAAGGAAGAATATTTTGCATTTAATACTGTTTGTATCACAACTACTGGCTAACTTCATTTGCTTTTTTTTCTTCTATTTTGTATGTTCCTCTATATCATTTCCCTGAGCTTGTGACCATCTCTCATCAGTAATAGGTCTCCATTACAGCAAATTACTCATAATGTCAACCCGCACAGATTCCATCGCTACGGAAGAATACCTTCTATCTTTGTGCAATGTTGGAGTCCTTATCCATTGTTCTAAATATTATTCGCCTTACCTCGAGTCTGGATATACTGTGTGGTCCGTTCTGCTCACTCCGAGCCGGCTCTAGAAGTCGCACTGCAGGAGACGAAAAGCGCGCGTTTGTTTGTACAAAAAATGCACTGTGCTACAACGCGAACTTTGATGTCGTTAGACCTGCAATTAATCAATGCATTATTATGGTGTGAACCCCCTATCAATGACTATCAAAATCACCCGAATATCAACCATGAAGACCTCAATATCTCACGATAGATGTCCGCCGAACCAAGAATATGGTCACTGAGGACTCCTAGTCTTATCCTGCATTTCATCCATTCCGCAACCTCAGCAGTATTTTTTTGAGATTGTAACGCTCTGGTCATGGAACGCGCATCTCTTTGTAATTTATGAACCGTGCTACAATGCATATATTTTGAGTCCTAGTACTGAAATCACTGTTGCGAATGGTTTGGTTTTCAAATCAACTGACTTTATGTTATGACACTGTCAAAATATCTGTATAAATGTAGACTCATATCATTCTGATCATGCCTGTAAACTGGCATGCCCTCATGTACACAACGATACATGAGAATAAAAACTATTTATTTATTTATTAATCCTGGTACATCCAATAAAAGCATATCATGGCATCCATAAACATCTTAATAACCTACCACACTAGAACCAAAAACCACAGGTGCCACCCAATTACGGTAAAAGTTGAACTATGCGCTTTCTGAAATATGATGACAAACAAGTGCTCCACATATATGAATACAAAATTTAAACACTGAACTCCATGTAGCTTAGTTATATGTCACTTTAAGGAATCGAAGTGTACTGAATGTGCGTCCCTAGTTATATTCAAATCCAGAAGACAAATCGTTTTAACAGAAACCTTAGAAGAGCCCTTACTCGGTGACTACTAGGTTGCTACTGAGGCGTAGATTATGTTGCAACTGTAGTCCACAATCTTTGTAACTCATATGGAGACACTGCCCAAACAGTAAACTAATGTTTATACAGAAGATAATTTAAAACATTCCTCCTCTCCGGAGTGTCGCACCCCGGAATAGCCTAAGTGATTTTGGCCACTAGTGTCAAGTAAGTTGTTCGGATAGGCCAAGCTTTTCGAAATCATGAGCCCTCAGAATGCTAGTTATTCTTACTCCAGAAACCAAAGGCTCTCGGTCATGCACCATCACCAGCTCATGACACGACACCCCGTCGGAAGCATCTCTCTCTAGTTTTCCAGCCTAGACGTTACTATCCCATCGACTCTCTATTTTTCGATCGAATATGACTTTTCCTCCAACCTCCATCGCCTTCTGATCTATTCTCATTCGTAAGAGTGGGTTCAATCGTTAGAAGTTGCTCTAGTTATACGACAAACGTAACTTGGTCATATACTGGGTGCACTTCACTTCTGATAAATTGCTCAAAGATCTAGTTTCTGTATGTTTTAAACATGAAGGTGGGATAAAAATCCATCCTACACAACTACTAGTGCATGGTGATTCCATATTTCTTAAGAGGTGTATCGTTCTTAATGGCTTAAGCGAGGCGGTTCACAAAATTCTAAATGACTTTTGAGATAAGCGAATAATAGAGCCGACTCATACTTTTGCCTGGGGTACTCCAGTTGTTACACCATTAATATCTGAAGGTAAGACTCCTTAAAATATGGGGTAATTATCGATTAAATTTAACTTCACGTCTGCTTTAACAAGAATGCACCTTTTTTGAGACTGAGGACATTCTGAATCTCCTTCATGGTTTTAAAATATTTTCCATAGTTGATCCAAAAGATGCCTATCTTCGAATTCCTTTAGATGAAGTTTCATCAGTGTTGACGACAATCAACATTCCATTTAGATCGTCCAAATACAACAATCTTCTATTTAGTCTTAGTTGTTCTCCAACCATTTTCGAAGAAGTGATGAACGATACTATTGACGACCTGAAAGATGTGAAATTTTATCAAGATTATCTTATTATTCATGGTCCTAATAAGACAACTCATGATAAACGGCTGACGGACTTACTGCGTCTTTCACTTATGAAGAATATTGCTGTAAATCTGTGTGTCTTGTTTTGAGTGTCTTAGATACTTAGTTGGTGGTGATACGTTCAGACCAAATACAGAGCGGTTAACCCCATTTATCAGCATACCATCTCCGAAAAAGTCGTACGGAACTACGTTCCCTAATGGGTGCTTTACAATACTATTCACGTTTTATTCTTAATTTTTCGTACCAGGCAAATAATTTATTACAAGTTTTATGGTCTAGTTCATTTGCGTGGGGTGACAAGCAAGAAGCTTGCTCGAGAAATCTGTCAAAGGTTTTGCAAAGTGATGTGATCTTAAGAACTTATTTTCTTAGTATACATCCAGTTTTTATTACCGATGCATTACTGGTTGGTGTTGGTGAAGTTTTAGAGCAGGAAGGTAGATCAATGGTCTGTGTTTCGCAGAAACTTCCTGCTGCCGAAAAGGTTATTCTCGAACTCAGAGGGAAGCTTTAGCTGTCCTTTAGGCTGTTAAACATCTTCACAAATATCTTTCTGGAAAGAAATTCACTATTATTAAGGATGAAGCGCCAAAGTTCATTTGTCATCCAGAAACATCATTAGCACGCTCCTCAGCTGGTATGGTTCGACGTTGGAGTATTGACATGAGTGCTTATGACTAAACTGTTCAACACCAGAGTGCTAAAGATGTTGAACACGTGGATTATATATCACGACAACCATTACACGATAAGCCCGATGATTCTTCAGATTGTTTGCTAGTGAAACTTTTACCGGCAAATCGTTCAGTCATGATTCGAGAAACACGTAAACATTTTGGAAGTATAATATCAGCTATATGAGTTTGAAACACAGATTCCCTAAATATTTTGCCAGATGAGAAAGTTGTCTACTATAGTACTATGCTTGCAAAAGACACGTAAGGAAAGAACTCTGAATTTTACTCTTGGCACTCTTTCCCAAGCTGTAGGCTGTAAAACCTGATACTACTGTGGTGATGGTGAACAATTTTGATGGACACCTCTTGGAGTTGCATGCTTAAATGTTGGTTCTCTGTAAGCTCTAATTCGACCAACAGTGTTCTAGTACAGAGCTTTACATGGCTTATACACTTGAAAAGTTCGTCTAGTAACGACTGCCATAGATTCAGTCGGTCTATTAAGTTAGAGCCTGCTTTCAAAACAATAAAAGACATTAATGTCATTTGCCGGTATATTTGTGAATATTTGGTCAATACAGCCACGATCACCTAATAAATCAGCCTCCTTTTCTTGCATTTACACTCCAAGAGTCTTTGTTAGACGTATGATAATATCGAAATTAAAAATATCGCATTCTAAATCTGCTCTTTATATGGATTATTTTACAAATAAATTCTCGAGAATTTGGAACCATTTGCCTCAAGCCATTCGGGAAACAGATTCACTTCCTTTATTTGTACGGCATGTTAGTAACTTCATCTCTTCTGAAATCTCATTTAAAATGTTCACACCAACTATTGTTTCTAACTCTACTAGCGAAATAATAGGGACTCTGAATGTGTGAGCACCACTCACCTGTCTTCCCTTTTAATCAGCCTATGCCTGTAAACTGGCATGCTCTCATGTGCACAATGATACTTGAGAATAAAAGCTATTTATTTATTTATTGGCTGAAGCTGGTATTTTGGACATTGTATTAGTTGAACTCGTTTCTTTGTGGTTATCACAAAATAATTTAGATCCTATCTAATAAATTAAGACAATAAGTAACCGACGTCAGTTGGATGTGGCTAGGCCCAAAAGCCCGCGTATTTTATCTCCTCTGTTTTAGGCCCCACCCAAAGACATCCTGGAGCAGTTCGGAGAAAAGTGTGGGGAGAGCTGTGCGGAGGTCAGCAACGATGTTTCTCTGAATAGATTGTCGTGGTCGATTTTAGCGAGCTGTTGTTCTTATATGAGCCCTCATTGCGGTCCCACAAAATTAATATCATCCTTTTGTTGGCAAAAGACTTCTTTCGGAGTAAGAATCATTAGTAACTATTATAAATAGCTTTAATTCTCAAGTTTCATTTTGTACATGACAGTATGCCAGTTTACAGGCATGATCAGAATGATGTGTGTTTACATACATGGAAATATTTCGATAAAGCGTCACTGTCAGAACATTCATAACATATAAAGATATGAATTGAGAACCAACCCAATGGCATCAAATTTTACAGTACCGAGACACCAAGTATATGTATTCCATCATGGTGCATATATACGACTAATAACTGCGCGCTTCTTGGCCAGGGCTTTGTGATTCCAAAACGCAACAGAGCTGAGAGTGCCTCAGGGGGTTTAAGAGGTTGCTAGTGGCACAACACGCTACTTATGCTTAAAAGTGATATAAAAAGGGAGAGCTCTGGCGTAAGGCTAAGACGGATGAGTGATTCTCATACGTCCAGAGTCCTTATTATTTCGCTAGTGGAGTGAGAAGTAATAGTTGGTGTGAACATTATTAATGTAGCATCTGGAGAGATAAAATCTCCACCATGGCGTACAAATAAAGAAAGTGAATCTCCGAATTGCTTGAGGGGGAACTACTCCAGATTCTGGAATATCTACTCGTAAAATAATTTATATAAAGAATAGACTTGGAATGTGACATTCCTGTTTTCGAAGCTGAATTGCGTGGGTTATAGCAAGAAGGCTCATCGAGTTGAATTGTAGCAAACGATGAAAATGCTAATTTGTTCGATATCTTGTAAAAGAAGATTAGGTTTAACTTCAGTCGGCGCCTCAACAAAGTATCAAGTTCTAACTCAGTTCATCTAGTCTCATAGTCCAGAGTACGATCATCCTCACGGAAACAGAGAGTAAATCGATGGTGAACAGATTCCGGTTCGAGTTTATTCCTAATGGAAACATTACTGAGAATAGAGGTGCAATATTCCAGTAAAGGTCAGACACTAATTTTATATAGCAACATACGAGAATCATTGTAGTAAAAGTTACGTAGTATACAACCTAATAGTCAATGTGACTTTAATGTCTGCATATTGACCTGTTCTGTAAAAGACAGATTATAAGAGTACCTTAGTCCTAAGTCAACTGCTGACTGAAGCCCACACAAATTACTACTGTTTATGGAGAGATCAAAATAGAGGCGCTTATCTCCAAAATATATCCAATCTAACTTTTATTTCGAGCACCATACTGCGACCATGTTGAGTTCGGCAATGATGCCACTGAATGTGTGCAAATTCGGGAGGAGGGAATGGGTAAACTATTTTAAGATCATCAACGTATAGAAAAGGTATACCTACGCCGAAGTATTTGCATGTGTCCTTTATGAAAGCTATGAAGAGTAGTGGGTTTAAGTCACTTTCTTGTATAACGCCGCTTGTAACCCATTCGGCCGTCGAAAGAGTAGAGTTAATTTTAACAATTTGATGTCTATGACTGAGGAAGAGTCTAACCATGCAAGTAATGGATTCCGAATTTCATAAGAGAAGAGTTTGCCAATAAGAAGCCTGTGGTTAACCATGTTAAAAGCTTTAGATAAGTCAGAGCACAATACTAATATCAAGTTCCCAAGGGTTCGTTTAGTAAGGGCTAAATTAAAGAATTCAAAGTGGCAAGTCATACAAGACCTAGTTTGAGGACACCATGTTGGGAATATAAAGTAAGTTTTTCGGAGAGTAAATAGTCAGATATTTCGTCACATACTATTTTTCCGGTTATTTTAATGATAACTGGGGTGATCTTTGCGGGCCTATAGTTATGTAGGTTTGTCCTGTCACCTGATCCAAATTAAGGGTGCATATATGTATTTTTCCATTCACTAGAGTAAGTACCTGCTGTTAATGAAATGTCAAACAGTTTTACTAGCAATAATGGTAAATTAGGTCCACCGAGTTTGAAGTAAATGGATGCTATGCCATCTACTCCATAACTACTTGACGTCCTAAGTGAGTTTTTGGATTTACAAATGTTGTCATAAGTGAGGGAAACGGATTCCATATGGTTAGTAGCAGAGTTGATAGCGTCTACTTCAATGTCAGCCAGGGGTTTACTTCTGTTGGAATAGAAATCGCTAAACAGGTTGGCGATAATATTATGGTCGTCTTAATTAAGCCATTATGTATAATGCAAATTATATCATTATACTGGGAAGGTTTGGGGCGTTTATTGAACAGCCGTACCAAGTTTTATACCTTGAAACTACTGTGCATTTCTGATAAATCTTCATTAATTGCCTTTAACCTGTGAACATTTTTATGTGAATAAGAGTCGTGTTAATTTCCACAAGTGTTAAGAAGTCATTTTACTCAAAATAGCAATTCTATAAGCATCTTAGCTTCTTGCTTTAATGAAGTGGTATGTAGGCACCATTTGACCTAATTATATTGCTTCGCCTTACAGTTGCAATGGAATCTTAACACGAGTCATTAGTTTGATAAAAAAATATCCAGTCCATCTGCAGGATTATTAGACAAGAAAAAATTGTCCCGGTCAGAGCAACTTAAAAGTGTGTGTAGAAGATTGCAGTTCACATTTTTATAATCTCGATATAGTCTAGTATTTTGTAATATATGATTATTGGAGTGACTAAGATTAAAAGGAAGAGCACACTAAGCCATTTCGTGACCACTACTTTCGAGCTCTTTGCTAACTTGAAGTGACAGAAGTGACATCATTACAGAAAACTAAGTCAAGAATATTATAATGTCTCGTGGGGTTGTGTACACGCTGTGTCCAACAGGGCGTGACTGATGTTGTAACAAAGTTTTCTTCATCATATGACTGTCCTCCGCCAACATTCCAGTCTATCCTAGGGAAGTCAAAGTCACCTGCGATGACTTTCGCATAATAAGTTAGGGCAGAGGTATGCACAAAGCATAACCATGATGTTGTCTACAGTAGTTGAGGTGTCAGGGGTTCTGCATACGCATCCAAAAAGTAGACTGTGGTTCATGGTACTGACTGAGATCCAGACCCACTCTGGTACCCTACCGAGTATTTTGTCATCGATTTTATTGGACGAAAAGCAAACGCTTGCATATAATAAGCAGTCGTCATCCTGTTTATATTTTCTATTGTCGCGATATAGCATACAGTCATGAATGGCTAATTCTGAGTCAGTTATTGAGGAGGAACACCGTGTTTCGTGGCAAATATTAAGGGTTTAGATAGCATGGCTATAGATCTTAGGGTTTATATCTCATTAGGAAGTGAACGAACGTTAATTACTAAGGAGTTTAGAAGTGAAGAGTGAATTGTGAAGAATCGAATAAGATTTTTATCTACGTCGTTCGTGTTTGATATAATTAGAGGTTGGTTTGAAAGGGCAATCTGGCTGTTTGAGCTAGTGTCTCGACAAGCTTTATTGTTAGGGGAACTAGTGACTGCCTGATCCCCAAAATATCATCATCGTAGTCAGGGATATTAGGATGCTCAGAGAAATTTAAGTTAAGTGACTTGGCAGCTCGTTGATGACGTGCTAAAATGGAGGATGTCCTAATAGCCGTTCAGGAGTATGATTATAAAAGTGAGGATATATAGAAAAACCGCTTACTGCACCTGAGTAGGTCTGGTATGGTGTAGGATTAGCAGGGCCCAGAGCATACTGATATGTATTTGGTGTCCTAGAATTTCTTACAAAGTTATTTGCATCATGGTAGTAAGATGTGTTGTGTACTTGTTGGCTACTTGGTTTACGCTGGTAGTTAAACGAGTTATGCTATGATTGGTTACGTAAAGCCTGTGAGTACTTACAACCTTCAAAACTATGCAGTCGATTACCTTTAGAAAATGAGACCTTAAAACCGGCCATGCAATATAATGATGTGGTGAGCATAGTGATATTGTGCCCTCCTTTTGTAGATGAAATCATAAAACTTTTCTTAGAGCCTACCTGTAGTTTCGGTTACCTTCTTGTCTCGCTTTTCATTACACTTAAATCGTTTAGTGGTCTAACCATGGCCTTTATCTGTTCATTGGGAGTTCGCGTTTTTCCAATTAGTGAAGAACAAGGGGGGCTTAATATTGGAGGCCATGTGGTCTAAATGTACATCGCTTAGGGGGTAGTTGTCAGATGTGTCACCCGCAATTTGTACATATTGTAGCGTAACGCCCGTTTGTTGATTAATAGTAGCATCAGAGGATTCTGTAGCAGCATCAAGTAGTGTAGTTAGGCATTTTACACTAGTGGCATTCTTTTCAGCTCTACGTAAGTGTGAAGTTTCTAGCCTCACATATCTTTGGATAGTAGTCTTGTCCTCGACTACACGTGCACTTTATAATTCTTAGATGCAATTACTAATTGCCCAGCCCGTTTTAACTGACCTACTGTCAACTAAGAATCAAATCAGAAAAAAATGTGGCATAAGTACTTCTGATATTTCTCATTAAGGCGGAGGCATTGACAAGAACAATCTGAAGGATTAGCTGTTTTTAGTAAACAATACCTAACGTTTCTCAACGGTACCTTATTCGATATATTATACACAGTTACGTTCTGACGGGATATTAAACGCTTAGTTATTTCTGTAGCAATGAAGTCGATTACAGTTTCCACCCTCTTCCAGTACAGGTAAAGTTGTATCCTTAGTCAGTAGCAAGTTAAAGGGTGATAATGTGTTCAGTCCATGTTGAACACCACATACTATAACTGAGAATGCCTCCACTTGAGAATTCATTTCTGCTAGCTGCTGCGTTAGATGTTGCAGTTTACATTTAACCTTCTCGATGTTACTGTTCTGTGGCAGAGATATGTAATCCATATCGGATATTTTCGGTAGTTGAAGTACAGGGGTAAAATCGAGCATTTCTCGGTCTGCAACACCTAAGGTCACTGGATTAGAAGTTTGTTCGTCAGTAGAGTTGTTACTAACTGAGCACTGTGGGCTTTGGCGAGCTCGTTTTCTAGAGAGACGACCCATAAGTAAATAATTATAGTCAGTGTAAACTAGCAGAGGTATTAGAGTCGACCAAGACAGACTAGCGTAATAAAACAAATGATATATATTTGTAAAATTCCAATGAGTAGGAATTAAAATTTCTGACGTTTTGCGGCTTAGTGCAAGTCGCTTCTTCAGAGAAATGAATAGCCGAATTTAATTAACACAAGATTAAATAATACAATGAAACAAATCTTGTGTTAATTAAATTCGATTATTCATTTCTCTGAAGAAGCGACTTGCACTAAGCCGCAAAACGTCAGAAATTTTAATTCCTACTCATTGGAATTTTACAAATATATATATCACTTATTTTATAAACAATCTATCCAACCCTCAATTTATTTGAAATTATCAAAGTTAACCTTGGTAATGATATGTACAGACTAGCGTAATGTTTATTATCTTTTTAGGAAACACTCAACTAGTTACCACAAAGTTTGAGCGTGTCACGTTATGGATCAATTCAAAGAGTCACCGGAACCTACAAGTTTGTTGAAACATCAACTTATCACATATAGCAACAAGTGCTGTAAGGTCGAAGGGATTAATGGCGAGGAATGACACGACAACATACCACTACTAGTCATTAGTTTGTTAGCTTCTTCTGTTGTAAAACTCAGTGTATCCCCAACCACGTCCCACCTGGACCCTAGAGTTTATCTTTTGGCAGCAAATCCACGGATTAATTTCCGACTGCCAATAACTTGTCTTGTTTTTCAACATCTAACACCTTATTAACATTGAAAACCAACTTTATCATCCGGAGGCCAGACCCTAGCAAAGTTCCGTTAATTTTCGCCACGAAGGACTTTGCATTAATTACTTTACAAACGAAGCTAGACAAGCATCAACATAAAGACACCTGCCAAATGCTTCCCTAATGATTTGTTTGTCGTAGCCGAATGCTAACACAGCTTGAAGTAACGCATACTTGACACAAAATGGAAAATACGCAGCACTAAATGGATGAACTGTCATTTTGGGTTCAGGTAATTTTTTCATAATCAGCTTCCCTCCACAGGAGCCACAGATAATCCCGATCTTTTTCAGAGACTTTAACTCGTAAGAAACAGTTTTTCAATATTCGCTGAGACTGACAGAACCTAAACAGCAGACTTTGCAAAGAGGACACACAGCTAGGGCCACTAAAACGTACGCAGTTCAGTAAGATTTCCTCAGGCTTAACCGCACAGTCAGATATAACCCGTACCTTTGCCAGCTTCTTCGAATTTATAACAAGATGATGGGGGGGGGGTAGACGCCACTTGCATAGTGTCCCGCTCATAGTAGCCTAGATATATACTTCCTCTACAAGCCTTAATATGGACTCATCTTTTACCTTTCGTTCAGACACCCTAATCTTCGAAAAGCTAAGTTTGGAATCTTTCCTTCACCCTTTCAGAGGAGACCTATAAAGAAGTGGGCATCGTTGTATTTTGCACGACTGTTCAGCAAACTTAAATGCGGTAATGTCGTCTACTGACCATGAATTATCATGTCGAGTATTAACTATAAATTCCTCTTCATGCATATCTTTTATCATTAGCTCAACATTCTTTGTAGACCTTACTTCAGCGCAGAAGACTTACCTAAGTTAACTTGGCTTCTTACTAACCACCTCAGCGGGGTTCTGGTAGTATAGAGTTAAGAGTCACACGAAAGCATCAGCACTATGCATCCATGAGTCTCTGGGACGTTACACTCGATCAACAATTTGGTTTTTCTACCCATGGGTCCGGAGATGTGCAAGTCGGACAGGCAGGATTTGATGTTAAGCAGGTCAACACTAGGCACTGATACCCGTCCTACCTTCAGTTTGTGGGTTGCATAAACAGATGGAACCTTACTCAGTTTTATCAGTCAGAGATTCCGTGTTGAGGGACACCCTTGTTTATGATCAAGTCTCAGAACAATTCACAGTACTAATTACTAAGTTGTCCTACATACCGTTGATACCCAGCCATTGAGCTAAACTCATAATATAATGTTAAGTCCATGCCATCGTCCAACGGTGCATAAGTATCTTCAAAGACTATCGGACCGTGAACCTTGACATGGAAAATACCCAATTAAACACGATCATTTCTTGGATTTCCATTAATGCAATTTGATTTACTCAGACCCTCTCAAGAAAGCTGTCGTAGAAATGAGTGTCTTTAGTCCGTATTGCCAGGTTTCCGGAACAGTCTTCTCTAGCAATCTCTGTTAGGACGTCCAGCTTTCAAACGGGTAAAACACAATCGCGCACCTTTCGCTTCAACTAACTTCTTCGTGAGCTTAAATTCGAAAATTTGTCACACCTCCAAGTAATGCCTGCCTTTAAGAAACAGGCACTCACTTTGTTCTAAGCAACGTTTATAAGTTCTTGCTACAGACGTTCTACCACGGGTTGTCATTTTATCTAATTCTGTTGTAGGTTGTATTATACCAGTAAATTTATTGAAGGACTGACTCACGTTTCATTCAACTAACTTTAAGATATCTGAAAATTATGGACCACTTCATTCTCCATGAATGTACTTGATTTAATCCACTCCTCTAATCTGGTTGATAGATGTTTAACTGACGTTTTGATGGCTAACACTTAGTTACACTCATAGGATATATCTTGAGACATCGGAGTAATTCAGTAAACTAACAAGTTGTCTAGGGAGAAAACAACCTCCCCTGAGTCGTCCTGTGCGTGATGACCATCGCCTTTCACTATTTCAGGCGCCTTGCTGGCTATTAGAGGAGGTCTTCCAAATATTCACCTGAGAATTCGCTGGGCTTCCTCACACCTCAGCCGTCAAGTAAAACATGTGCCTTTAGAAAGGACTGGATTACGGGCTCTTATGGCTGCTACTTTAAAATACACCCTTTTCCTAGGTTTTACCATCAGATTATAAACCTTACCACAGATTGCACTGACCTTGTCACTGAAGGGTGGCCGTTTCCCCCCCCTCCTCTTAATGCTCAGCCCTCCTTCGATAATGATTTAAACCCTTATGCCGCTTGTTAAAGAACTTTGAACATAAGCTTGAGTCCTTTACAAACCCCGTTTACTATGGTATGGTTCGAGCGATTAATTTAACGCACCCGTTTAGTTTATGCTTTGTATTATACAAAATACACTAATCTCCCCTCATTGTTTGACTATCACCCTTATCGAGAACGATATTATACAAATAACTTTTACACCCAGAAGTATGTTGCACTAGTCATGCAAAACTACTCATTAAACGACTTATGCTCTCCAGTTAATCTTAAAAGATATCTGATAAAGGGTTCGCAGTAGAGTAATCAGTTTAACCCACTTCCATTTTGAATGAGTAGATGAAAACTCGACGGCAACCTTCATGACCGCAGTGGAATTTAGATTAGGCAACATATTTAGAGTGTTTAACTTTTTTCTGTACATTGTCAGCTTATCACGAAGGGTGGTAACTTTTTAGGGTAATTCTTACCCCCTTGTACCGCTTCAGATACTCTTCTGGTCAATATATTTGACCTTCCAAATATTTGTCGTAACATCCATCCCTATTCTAAATAGCCTTCTGATGACGGCAATTACTTGCATCGTTAAAAAGTTCTGACTGTCTATCCTCGAATCAGCAAGCACGCCAATCTAGTATCATCACTCAACCCCATCAAACGAAAACAGGACTAATTCTCCTGAAAATCTAAGATAATCTGCCAAACCCCCGCAGCAACTTCTAGGGATAAATGCTGGAAGTTTGAGCACCAGTTTGCTTTCATCCAGCAGTGCAATAAGTTGTGTAATAACACATTCGTTACAGACATCAGACATCGTAAGCATTATCAAAGTTATCAGAACTCACCGTTCTAAAAGGCAACCCCCACTTTTCATTGGAGTCCGGCCCAATTCAAATACACGATATCCAGCTGTAAATTCAGAATAATAATTTCCGATTTCAAATGGGCAAGTTCAAACAAATACATAATGTCCAGCTGTCGATCAAAATTGATTCAGTTGACCAACAACAAAACACAAACCTACTTTCGGAAACTGTCAAGTAAGCCAAGCAGGTTTGCTGCAACTACACTCATCGTGGAGTTGCAGAATATAGTGTAAATCTTCTTGAAGAATGAGAGTAAAGTCGAAATCACGATTGGTCGTGGCTATATTATCCCCAAACAACAAGTTGGAACAGGGCAGGCTGTTATGATACAGTGTACAGCTTCACAGGTAGTAACAAGATTATATGAAATTTAAACCAAATGAAGTAAACTATACTCGCGCCAATAACTTCTGGGAGCCAGTGACTCTTGATCTTAACATGAATGCCTTGGTTATCAAGGTTTAAAAACACTGTCTTACGGTAAGGAAATTCGGTCACACCAAACGGGTCACAATCGTAGAAATAAATCTATTTTCTTAACACTGTCGATTCTGTCGTCTACCAAAATATATCACTACCACTTTGGGCTTTCTATTATGTACAACATTGTAGAAGAACAGGAAGGCCTCTAAAATGCGCCTAGCTATGTGGTCAATAAATAAAGCGAATTCAGAACAAGGTTAAACATTCCAGGAAGCCTCACCCTACCCCTCACCACAATCAAACTAAGTGCAGGTTGATTACTAGTTCGACGTCTGAAGTTGACGATCTTACCTTAACGTAATGCTGCGCAGGCAGATTTATTTCATCATAGCAGTCATCAGTAGTAGGATAAAGACTAGCAATAGATTAGGGCGTTTACTACCATGACTTAAAACTAACGCAAAAGTTTATGCTCATACCCAATGGAAGGGTCCTATTCATCACAGCATGGCTATACTACTAGTGTATGGAAGAAGCCTAATGGAATCTCCATTGATATTTCACCGAGCACGTTTTCTAGGAAGAGGTGATAAGCGTTTTTACCCTAACAAGCAGACTGTTTGTACGCTACTCAGTGGAGTTATATGTATTGTCAAAATAAAATAGGAAAGTATACAACGGCTATCGCTATTAGATACTATTGCATAAAAGTAGTTTGTGTTACTTCATTCATCGAACTAATGATCTCCAAGTGACCGCTATAAAACTTTCGTGCAGTGATCGCTTGCTTGTTTCAGCCGCCTAATGAGTTATTACTAGTAGTCCACTTGTATCACTTTCCGTAATATCTTATCATGTTCATGCGGTAATGATTGCAAGGAATGCTAGTCTGCGCCAAGATTTCTAAAAACAAGTATGTAAGAAACTAATTGCCAGAACATAGAATAGATTGTGGCAAAAGTTCCCAGCGAGCATTCAATGTAATTTGTCAATAAACTTTCAGCGTATCTGTTTACAAATGGTTATTAATTATTCTGTCTCAAAGTATAATATAAGCATCACAACCTGATGTAGAACATCGTCAGACTTGCCAGTCATGTATCTAATTTTTATTGACGAGTTGATTTCTAATAGAGTTTGGAGAATTAATGACAAAATGGTTAAACATGTGGTTGTAGTATTTGCTGATCCTGATGTATCTATCTGACTCCCTAAATGAAAGAGACTAGTGTAACTCAGCAACTGTCTTCATCCAACGTCTGGGTGCTCGATCAGGTTCCACATACAATATGGAAGACAAACATTAGTTTTTACTAGAAAACTTTATTTCAGCGAGTCAAAACCAAGCAAACAAGATTAGGAGAGCTGTTTAACCATACCTTAACACAGATATCAAGATAAAAAATGTGCAACGACTGAAACATCGTATTTATGGCTCTAAGTTGCTACAACAAACTGTAGTGAGGTACTTACAAATAGAACATATAATTCCTTGTATCGTTTGGTCTTTTTTCTTTAAATGATTGGGTTGCAGAACTCTATTAACATTTTCTGGTCAAAACCCTCATTTTTCATAGCATCACGGAGAGTTAAGGTGAGGCCACGGACTGGTACATTTCTGAAGTTATGCTTGAAGGCCTCGGTGCTACATTGTGTCCTGAACATAGAAACGGCCAATGGAAAGTTCTATTCTTATTGGCCGTTTAAGAAAATAATCAGCGAGTAAAGAAGAAAATTAGGTCTAAACTGTGTAAATTATTAGGATTTCGAATAGCAATTCACTGACAAGCTTAAATGTCAATCGAAAGACCCTGCTTGAGAGTGAATATATATATTGCACTCACAATTTAATTAGCACTTCAACATTACATGCGGTACTGTTAATGCTTTATCAAAACATCACACCCACCACAGCTCGAATGTTTGATGTTTGTAATTCGTTCCAAGTTTCTCACGAAGATTCTTGTATTTGTACCGGTCTATTCGTTAAAGAAAACGTTGGAATTTTTTCAAAAAGACTCTCTTTTCCTCTTGTAGGCTAAATGTGGAAAGGCAATAGGTCCTTGTGATTTTTATATAGCAATGATATAAACTTATTAAGAAAAGCCAACTTCCTCAGTATACCATGACAACCTCTAAAAAGAAGAATGTAAATATACTGTGATTTTATCTTTTTCGTTGTAATTTTACGTCATACGCCATATTTCTAAACTCGGCATGCAGTTTTCAAGGTATCGATATGCAAGGAACTGGAACCTAGCTTATCTCAACCGCTATACGATGATTGTTAGAATTTTGGGCAGGAAATTAATGTCTAGCTCAAGGATAAACCAAAATACCCTGAACTAATGTAAAGGCATGTTATATTTGAAATTTAATTAGCACTCCAACACTTATCATTCCTTATAAACATCCCATAAACTTGCCACTACGTAATCGTTTACAATTACAATTCAACCTAGAAAAAAGATAGTGTATTGTTCGTGTTAAATGCTAACAAATTACAATATTGAATATTCTTTCCTTACTTAGTCTTATTCAACTGACGCTTATTTTGGTCATCGTTTTGCAGCTTTGTTTGAATGATCCTGTTTGACTGTTGCGCGGACATATTGTTTTTCTTCCATTCTGACAACGGATGGGTATTCTGACATTGGTAGTGGATATCTTTTAAGTTTTATGGGCTAATTTTTCCTCTAGTAAGTTCAGAAAACCGGATTATGAAGATTGAAAACGAGAATAAAGTCAAAACCAGTACAGAAGTTACAGAAAGCAGTGCGGTATCTATTATTAACCCTCCCGACTATCTAGGGAGCTTCACTATCGATACTGGTGGCGTATCAGGTAACTTTTTTTAACATGAATACTAAATTTAGACTGCCTTTTGCGATTAAACTCATTATTTTCCCCCACCCACTTTACCCTACTATTAATATATGAGTAGTATAAGTTTCGTTTTACAAAAAGTATACGCTACTTATATCGCTCTATCCTGAACGAATTTCGCTGAACCACTGCTTTATCATGTATGTAGGAAGCTGTTTTACGTAGAACTCTAAGTTGTTTGATGGGAATGTCTCGGATGGTTTTCTCATTACTCAATTTTAAGAAACTAGCTGGCGTTACCAATAAATCAACATTATTGTTAAATCTTCAACCTATAGAAAGCCTGTTACGCATCTTTTGGTGATCTGTGGAGAATTACGAAGTTTCCTGTCAGTAGGTTCACGTACCATAGGTAGCCAAAATGCATGTCTACTCTTCTTCACTTCGAATATTTCTTCTAAGACTGCTTCTAATCACCAAAATTTTTATCATTTTCTCCTGCATAGGCGTTGGCTCAATATTGATCAGATTATGATATATTAGATAGTCACCTGTTAAATAGTATATACTTGCTTCATAAGCTTAACATCCTGCTAATACGGTCTATTTGATTGATGTTTTTAGGTACACTTGTCCTCGTGTGTATTGTTAGCATTTATTTGCATCTATAGCACATTTTTAGGTCCAGTGGATTTCACCCAAGCATTGACTTTATTTAGGAATACTTATCAGTTAATATTGTATTCTAAGTATATTGGACAAGTATTTTCAGTTTAAGTGGCTTTTGTAAATACCCCGCCGCCAGACAGAATCTTGATTGCGAAATGAGATTCCCGTTTAAATTTAAAGAAACGGGTTTCTTTATTTTAAGTGTCATCAATACACGCTTAAAAGATTATTTTCGTTTACCAATAGCAGCTTTGTCTCAGTAGATTTTTCGTTGTATTTGAAAACTGATCGTTAAACTTCCATTTTCATTATATGAATTATTCTTTCAAAAAAATGGTGCCAAGTTAATTCAAGACCTTTAGTGGGGATACTCAATTCGTACCATTAAGAATAGAGTGAATTCATTTTCCCCATTCCAATCGGTTTTGGGACATCACAGTATTTGTAACTCCTGGCTTCCATATTTCCTGTAGCCATTCCAAAAAAGTTTACGGTTTCGTCATCAAGCACATTGTGATCTACATTAATCATGTAGCCTTTCTGTGAGTAGTTCATTTGTCAGCTTCCTACTTTACAAGTGTTTCTGTCGAAGAAGTAGGAACCCCTGTAGGCAGGGCGAAGTATACATTTTTAGTCTATCTTTTTAACCTTTTTTGATACGAGAAGGCAGCATTGACACAAATATTGGCTGTTTAATGAAATCACCTTACTGCCACTTGAGTATTTTGTAGTCAGCAATACTACTTCGTCGGGACCGAAGTTTGCCACTTATACTGTTACCGCTTTTCAACCAACTTTCCAGATATATTGATATCCTACGGGATGTGTTCCAACCGATATACCTCCGCTCATTTACTATAATGTGTGTGTATGTATAATCAACATAGAACCTGGCACATGTGTGCATCGGTTCAAGTTGCCATACCTCTATGGCACCGCGAGATTAACACCACCACCATTAGTAGAAGTTACTTCAATAAAATAAAATTATAATAATAACAGGGAGTGTGAACATATAAAATATAGTTCAGGGAGCGTGGAAAGAAAGTTATGAAGTAATTTAAAGTTCTTGATTTAAAGGAGGACAATGAGTGTGTACATCTGTTCCATTGTGACCAGTACTGGGCCATGTCACTCAGTGTTTCTAGCGACTGGTTCGCGAAAACACCATCCCGGTAATCTGCAGCTACCGACACAATCCAAACCGGCAGTCAGTGACTTCATGGACTGATGCCGTGTTTTAGTTTGGCCGACTATAACTCTCTCCCATCCTATTCCTATATCAGCCAGCATTGCGCGTCGAGGCAGACGGTGGTTGGGCATACGCAACACATGTCCCAACCACCTCAGTAGAAGAAGATTCACAACCTCATCGACTGATTTACCACATTTGCCTAACACCCGTCGTCTAACCTCGTTGTTACTTACTCGGTGATCCCAGCTAACGCGAGCGATGTTTCGTAGACATCGGTCGTCAAAAACTAATAACCTTCGAGTGTCGTCTATCCTTAATCGCCACGTCTCACACCCAGACAGTAAGACAGAGCGAACTGTTGCGCAGTACACTCTCCCTTTCGTTGAGAGACGAATATCTCGTCTACGCCATAGGTGACGTAAGTTGGCAAAAGCCAAACGAGCTTTTTGAATTCGTACTGAGACTTCGTCAGAGACTAACCCATTATGGCTAATCAGACTTCCAAGATAAATGAAGTGGTCGACGTGTGCAACTACTTCACTCCCTATCTTTAGTTCAGGTGTTGACGAAAACCAGTCCTTGAGCAATAGTTTGTATTTAGAGGGGGAGAAACGCGTTCCGAACATGCTTGCTTTGGAGCTTATTGTTATTAAAAGTTTCTGCATCTTATCAGCGTTTTCGCCAAACAGGACTATATCGTCAGCATATTCTAAGTCAATAAGTGGATTTCCTGGTAGGAGATCAGTTCCTGAAAAGTCAGACGATGAAAGTGTAATTTCCAACAGTATGTCGACTACGAAATTAAACAAAAATGGATAAAGTGGGCAGCCCTGACAGACACCACTTGAGGTTACAAGTTCAGATGACAGTTCGCCATATGCTCTGACACGACTAAAAGTGTTTGAGTAAAGAGCCTTAACAAGTTTTATGTACTTTTGAGGCACGCCTTTCAATAAAAGACATTGCCATAGAACTTCACGATCTACAGAGTCAAATGCCGCCTTCAAGTCAAGGAAAACCACTATTGTCGGGCTCCGAGAAGTATATCTGTGTTCTAAAATCTGACGGATGGTGAATATCTGGTCCATATAACCGCGACCAGGTGTGAAACCTGCCTGATTTTCTCGTATTTGTAGATCACGAGTTGTAGTTAGGCGTCTGATAATTATAGAAGCTAATAGTTTAGACACTATATTAGTCAAACTAATTCCTCTGTGGTTATTACAGGATGACTTTGACCCTTTCTTAAATACTGGGACGATTAACAATCGACACCAGTCAGACGGAATTATGTCAAGTTCCCAAACTTTAGTCAAAATATCAGTCAGCCTAATTGTCATAGTGGGACCATCATCCTTAAAGACCGATAGAGATAATCTATCCGGACCTGCTGCTTTGCTTTGCCTTAGATTGGCCATAGCTTCGACTTCGACAGTAGTCTGGGGACCTGAGTGGACTTTCCATTCCTGCTGTCTTGAAATAGTGGGAAGTTTTAAAGTAGCTGAAGGTCAACTGAACTGCTCCTTGAAGTGTTCAACCCATCGTTCTAAAAGTCTAGACTGAGAGCTAATAAGCATTCCATCTTTTTTCGGAGATCGTTTCACTAACGCTGGATTTTTTAACCCCGGTTTCTTTTATTAACTTGAAAAGTTGTCTAGTGTTACGTAACTCCTCTGCCTTTTCCATTTTCTTTGCTTTCGTTACCCACCACCGTTCATGGTCGTTTCGCAGACTTCTTGTCAGTTTGTACCTGATTACTCATTGTTCCTCATCATGTTGGGAGCCTGACGGGATAAGTCTTTGGGAGTCTATCAGTTCAACAGAAGCTATCGAGATCCACTGATTTTTCGTGACATGTTGATTTAAGTCCTTGATAGATGTCACTGTAAATGCCACAGCTGTTTGGACATCTTGCCAAGCAGTATCTCGTTGGGTCACATCTTTATAATTGCCCAAGTGATTCTTCGGTTGTTACTGGATTTAAAAGTTGGCTGTTTCGTTGCTGAACTGAATTCTAATGGGTTTTCTTGTAGTAGTTTTTCTTTGCCCATTAAGGTGCAAGAAAGTGTATGCTCATACTAGAACGTGATCAGAATCCAAACATGTACTTCAGAAAGATCGACAATCTTCTATCGACCATCTCCAGCAGTTACTAATGGAGATATGGTCTATTTGAGTCCACCGTTGGGTAGGGCCAGGAGGTCACCATGTTACACGATATCGCCCCTTATGCTTAAAGTTCGTGTTTGCTAGAAATAAACGATTGGCTGAGCAAAGTTGCAGCAGACGGTCACCGTTATCCCTTCTCTGAGCTGGAACACTAAAGCATCCACCTAAATGTCTTTCAGACTGAATCAAGTTACTTATTTGGGTGTAAGATCACCAGCCACGAGAACCAAATCTGAGTGTTTGGTCCTATGAACAAGTTCAGAAAGTTTTCTGTAAAATTCATCTTTCACTTCATTCAAGCTGCAGTCGGTGGGGGCGTAGGCAGAAACAACGCAAAGACAACGGCGTATGTCTCTATCCTTCCAAGTTCTTACTGAGCCAATTAGTCGGACAGTACATAGGCGACTGTCGACAGGAATCCATTCGAGAAGTGCCTGTTTCGCTCTCATTCCTAACGCAATACCTACACCGGCTAGCTCACGAGAAGTTGCTGTTGAGTCGCCAGATAAATGAAGAGTGTATCGCGAATGTTGTTCACTCTGACTAGGATCCTGTATACATGTTTCGGAGACACAACATACATCAATGGCGCGGGATTCTAATATCCTAGCTAGGGAGGCTTGTTGCCTTATTTGACACAGGGTTCGTACATTGAATGCACTAATGTGAAGTTTGAAGCTTGGTCTTAGTATGCTCTGGACATTATTTTGTGGGCCGGAATCGTTGGCATTAATGACACAGGACGAAGTTGAAGATAGGGATTTAGGCTTGACGGTAGGGACAGGATAAATATTAGGAATAGAAGGAGTTTGATTAAAAAGGCGGTGATCTTGCGTGTTGTTAGCGGTCTGAGGGCGGTTATCTCTTCCCAGTTGCCCGCACTGTGGAAGGATTCTTCTTGATGTACCTGGAGAGTAAATTCGGTTTGCCTTGGTCTGGAAGACCTGGGAGCGTGACCGCGGTGCCCAAGGAACAACTGCTTAAGGCCGGTCACACAGGGCCTTTTTGAGAGAGATTTTCGTTGTTGCTCCGTACTCGTTGAGGTCTTACTGCCGGAGATTGAAATCCGTGGAGTAAGGTGAAGTGTGCATTTTTAGGGTCGACCTTTTCTAACCCCGCCTTTCCTCCATGGGAAGATAGCATCGCTGTTATGCTGGTTGTCCAAGGAGAACACCTTAATGCCGTCACACTTCTGTACAGCCAACAGTATGACTTTGTCCTCGGACCTTATATTTGCTGCTTTTAGTCTCACCACTCTTCAACCGACCTGCCTGACATGGTAGGATCTTGGGGAACGATTGTTCCAGCCAGTATAACCCGACATAGTCATCTCGATAAGCAAGCCCGACCACGACGTCAAGGTAGCAGCACGGTTGGGCACTCATTATAACAAACAAGCCCAATCATCACATCAGAATAACAGCTATGGTCGATAACAAATTGTGAAGTGACTTGTAAAGTAAGAGAAAACCACAATATAATTATGAATAAGAATACTACAAAATATTCTTCCGGTAGAATTATATTCAGAATCAACTCATCTAAAGAAGTCACGATACTTCATATAATAGTTAAGAAATAAACCATGAAATGACCGCTAACATCTGTTTGTAACCATATGTAGTAACTAATATATCAGCTATTTTCATTATTTATAGAACTCCATCTATAAAAAACGGCTCATTATACGAATTTAACTGTCATCTGCTTCATAGTCCATGCCATTAACTGTCTCCTTTTACGACTCATCAGCAGCAGATAGTGCATGGTACAGATGGTATTAATGTTATGTATAAAACTTTCAGTCCACCAATTTCAGTGTTTCAATATTGATTCATTAACTAGACGAAAATTTTCATCTTATAAAACCTTTGCAGTGATTACAACCTGGTGCGAGCTATCGGAGACAGTAATCTCAAGTCTTAAATAGCACAGGTGCTAAGGTTCATAAGCGTAAAACAAGACTGTTCACGTCAGTGTGTTGTACATAACTTTTTGTAACAAGAATAGTATTGAGACCGTACCATGGATTGATGAGATTTGCATGCAGCCCTTAGTTTTCACTATTTATCATATCAATATTCAAATGCAGGAATGTGACTACTTTCAATGATTCGCCACTGACTGTGATTACAAACTCGGGTTATTGCTAGTATTTCGATTATTCAAGGTATATGGACATGTTCTACGTTGTTCTTGACTGACATACAATTTTTGGCCGATTAAGTGGAGTTCGAGTAGCGAGTCTGCGCATCTGTGCCTACTGGAAACCAGTAAATTCAAGAAGCGAGTCATATAATCAGGGCATCCTTCAAACATTCATCGGTTTAGTTGCCTAAAACGTATGTTATTTATAGCCAGCCACCGCTTACAGTGAGGTGGAAAATTGTCTGGAATAGGAATAGATTTAGAAAAAATACGAGAGAGCCGAATCAGGACTTGGCATCACTTCATCAAGTCATTAAGTGTTGGGTTGAGCCATATCAATGAGTAGGGACTTATCGTTCGAGTTCACATAATAATCATTTTTAGTAGTTGGCAGCTTTGAGTGACATGACTCAAAATCTGTCACAGCGCTGCATGTGAATTCTCTCTATCTTTGCTTAAGTCTTCAGATTTAATATTATCTCACGCTTTATTCCTCGATTATGACTAACTAAGAGGCATCTTTAGCCATTTTAGTTTGATCTGATGCTAACCATTGTCAAACGTTTCTGTTGATTGTTCAGGATATTAAACACGATGGTGTCAGCTTGTATAGGTCAGAAGTGGCACTAGCTCCCACCCAATCGTTAATTTCCATAAGAGGCCATAGTGTAAGACAAACATAATGACTATCAGTTCAACCTATAGATCATCTATTCAGCGCATTTGAATACTATTTCTAGATAGCTTGATGCAAATCAGTAAGCTGTTAGTCCCATTTCTTAGTCGCTAAATATCCAATAGTTGTACGGAGTTAAATATGGAAGTTTCAGTAGACAACTTTCTTATATTTCTCCCGTGGTATAACATACATTCATCCAATCTTGATCAGCGTTGCAGCTTTTTATTTTCTACGAGGACCGAAAAAATCATGGTCTTGAATATCAGTGTATAACGGAACAGTCCAATTCTCATAATTTAGGAACATAAAAATGTGAACAAGTTCGATGTGTTTCTAATGATAGGATCACTGGGAAAATGGAAGTATCACGTTTCTTGATTATCATTTTTACAGCAAACTAACGTGCATAGTTTTACTTTTGACTATAAAATTATGCATGAAGCTTGATATTGCCAGTCATTATGAAATATAATGGGATTTAACCTAAGTTCGGTTTAAGGGCAACAAATTTAGTCTGTATTCTCTAGCTTTAAGATAAGAAGAATGGCATATCATAGATTCTAAATAGCTCAGAAGTCTGTATTATAATATCTGTTAAAGTGGATCCATATAAACACTTTACATTGTGTTATAATATAAACGGGGATGCTACAGAAAGAGTAAAATTTATTAAGACAAAGAAAATTACAAGGTAGGAGGTACAGACTTCACTTTATTGAGGAAGGTCACCACACTTTTATGAAGATTCTAATAGGTGGTTGCAGCGGGATGGCTACTAGCTTATATTCTACGCCATATTTGATAATATCCTAAGCCACTAAGCTGCACCATCTTTAGGACTTTAACCAACAATCGAAATAGACCGATAGAGGCCATTTTTCTACTCCTTACATTCTATGGCTCCATGTCATAAACTGATCATTTCCGCTTTCTTCAACCAGTTCCAGCGTTGACAAATAATGCGCAAATAAAAAACAAATTGGCAAAATCCAATCGGCACTTACGTATACGAGCCGAGATCTCAGCAGACACTATACCGTCAGGACTGATGATGAGACTCCTAAGATAAATGAAACTGTCAGCACACTCAACTACTCTACTCCCTATCACTAGTTTCGGTGCCGAAGCAAACCAATCCTGAAGCAACATTTTGCATTTGGATGGGGAGAATCGTATCCCAAACATGCTTAAATTCATGTTGAGGGTAGTCAAAAGATTCTGCATTTTATCAGCATCTTCATCCAAGAGAACTATATCATCTGCATATTCTAAGTCAATAAGTTTATCTCCTGGAAGGAGGTCAACCTCGGAGAAATCAGACGATGACAATGTTGACTCAAAAGTATGTCAATGACAAAATTAAATAGGAATGGGGAAAGCGGGTAACCTTGACGAACACCACTTTAGGTAATCAGTGCCGACGACAGTCCGCCATAAGCTCTCACTCGACATGTGGTGTTCGAGTGGAGTGCTTGTATAAGGTTAATGTATTTCACTGGTACGCCTTTCAGTGACAGACATTGCCACATAACCATACGATCAATAGAGTTAAACGCCGCCGTAAGGTCAAGGAATACAGCTATTGTTGGGTGTCTAAAAGTGTGCCTATGTTCCGGAACCTGCCGAAGTGTGACTATTTAGTTTGTACAACCACGTCTACATATAGTTACTGAGTAAGGCTAAATCTAGGTTGATTACCAGATATTATGTCATATCGGCTTATAAGCTTGTGAATTTTTACTGACTGTTGTAGTTCCGATGTTTTGCGCGTTTCCAGCTACCACGTTTCGCGACTCAATACCGACCGATTTAAAATTAGGTCACGTACTCACAGTCCGTAACTACTGAGCTGATATATGTTGGTAGGTGAATACTCTTTGATTAAATTCCATATTATAATAGTGATGTGTTTTCGAAGACCGTATATGACATCTCAAAATCAATCGGAGGGGTGCAGAAGTACTAAGTGTTCAATGTAGTTTCATAGTTTTTAATCTTCTACTTCATTCATTTTCGGATCATATTTTTTTATTTCTGGCCTTTTTAATTATCGTTGACACTACAATCACCGTTACTTTTTCGTTATGCATATTATGAATTTCCCGTGGTTACATAGTGGTGGATCAGTCTAGGGCAATGTATATGTAACGAATTCTGTGCTGTTTATGCATGATTGCACTATCTTACTCTAATTTGCATGTTTTGTATTATTCTTTTGATAATGTATCATATTTCATTTGCAGTGTTATTTGTCTAGTTATTGTCTAATTACTTATACTGTCTTTTATATACCTTCTTTCAGAAGAGTCCAGTGTTCCTCACTACATAGTTAATCTAAATAGTAAGCATTCACTTTTAAATGAAATCATTTTATCAGTGTACAATACCACTAGTGACGTGGACACTTTAACTACATTGCCGATTCGTGGTTCAACTCCTGGTGAATCATCTGCCTCACTCCAAACTCCTGATATGAATTCATCCATTAGTGTAAACGACGATGTTGGTATGATGTGCGGCAATAATTCTGCAGGACGATCACAACAGTTTTTCACACCAACTATGCGTTCAAAAGCACGTGGCCGTGGACGATTTTCGTCTGTCCCGTTAGATGATGTGTAAGCAAGCACTGATTTGTCTTTAAACTCCTTTTAAAAGATGTATTTTAGGGAAATTATGATACCGCTGTACCAGTCAAAATTAACATATATATATATATATATATATATATATATATATATATATATATATATGCCACCAGCTTGTTTCTGTGATAACGTGCAGGACATTTTCATGAGCTTCCTGTTGCTTGAAATGCCTACTTATATACCCTCACTATACCCTGTCGATTTCACTCACCATCATAGTTTAAATGACAGAATTTTGCGTTGATTCTGTGGCTCCCTAGTTGTGTATTACTAATAGCAGCAGTTCTTATTTTCCGATTGTAAAGTTGCCCGAAATGTATCATGATCAGACACCAGATATAGCAGATAATTTAGCAAATGAACTACCAGAACATAGAAATTAATCTATGGTTATCTTTTGCATTGATATGATCTCAGCTGAGGCCAGCAAGGTCGGTGACAAACAAGACAATGACTAATTTTATACCTCCTGTGGTATTTGTTCAAAGTATAAAAGTCCATTCATTATAGTTTTAGGCGAGGAAGTTCTCGTTTGGTAAATACAACAGTTTAATCGTTTGTAACAGCATACTTGAAATTCTTGTAGTATTAACGGTTTAACATCTGACCATCCTTGTCTAGTCAGGTATAGATAATTATGTATCATTCTCCGATATCTTTAAGGATGGTGGTCTAGTTTTAGCCTGCAGGTTGACTGATATATTAGCCAAAGTCTGGAAACTAAACACCATCCCATCTGACTGGTCTCGATCGCTGATCGTTCCAATCTACAAAAAGGGACAGAAATCCTCTTGTGATAACCACAGAGGAGTCAGTTTGACTAATATAGTATCTAAAATATTAGCCTCTATAATCATCCGACGTTTAACCAACACTAGAGAACAGCAGACCCGAGAAAACCAGGCTGGTTTCAGACCTGGACGAGGTTGCATTGATCACATATTCACCATGCACCAGGTCCTCAAACACAGACATATGTACCAACGCTTAACTATAGTTGTATTTCTTGACTTGAAAGCAGCGTTCGACTCTGTTGACCGTGAAGTCTTGTGGCAATGTTTGTCATTAAAAGGCGTACCTCAAAAGTACATTAACCTTATAAAGGCTCTCTACTCGGTCACCACTGGTCGAGTCAGAGCATATGGCGAATTGTCACGAGAAACTTCATCCTCAAGTGGAGTCCGTCAGGGTTGCCCCTTATCCCCTTCTTTATTTAATTTCATCATAGATGTACTATTAGAAATCTCTCTCACTTCTTTTAAGTCCTCAGGAATTAATCTCCTTCCAGGAGGCTCTCTTGTCGACTTAGAATATGCAGATGATATAGTCATATTTGGTGAAGATGTTCACAGCACTCAAGGTCTTTTGAACACCTTGAGTAACAATGCAGGCATATTTGGGATGCGCTTCTCCTCTCCTAAATGCAAAATGTTACTCAAGGACTGGCCTGCTTCTTCTCCTAAATTAGTTATAAAAAGTGAAGTAATTGAATGCGTTGATCGCTTCACTTATCTCGGAAGTCTCATCACCCCTTGTGGGTCGGTGTCTGACGAAATCTCAGCGCAGATTCAGAAAGTCCGATTGGCATTTGCCAATTTACGGCACTTGTGGCGCAGATGAGATATCCGTGTCTCAACGAAAGGCCGGGTGTACTGCTCAGCAGTCCGCGCCATTTTAACATATGGCTGCGAAACGTGGGCAATGAAACTCAAGATATGCGTCGACTCCAGATATTTGACCATGGGAATCTTCGTAGCATCGTTCGTATATCATGGAATAGCCGGATTAGTAATAGTGAGGTTAGACAAAAGGTTCTTGGGAAACACAGTAAATCAGTCGAAGAGGTCATTAACCTTCATCGACTGAGATGGCTGGGACATGTATTGCGCATGCCCGGCCACCGTCTACCCCGTCGCGCGATGTTGGCTAGGGCTGAAGTAGGATGGGAGAAGGTTAGGGGCGGCCAAACCAAAACATGGCATCAGTCCATGAAGTCCTTGACTACTGGTCTAAGCCATGTAGGTAGATGTAGATTACCTGGTTGTGGTCCGCGTTATGATCGCAATAAATGGCTGGAGACACTTGGCGATATGGTTCAGAATCTGTCACAGTGGCGAAAGTGTATTCACTCTTTAACCTCATCTGGATCTTGAATTCTATTGTTACTTTCTGGACATCTTTACTTCACTCTTCCCTCTTGTATTCTGTCATTACGTTACCTCAATAATCTCGTAGTGCTAGTGTGGTATGGCAACTTGAACCTACGGGCGTTTGTGCCCGGTTCTACGTTGCTGCTGCTGCTGCTGCTGATGATGATGATGTATCATTCTATTCGACAGTGTATTATCCAATACTTATCACTCGCCAATTTCATCCGCCCTTTACTTCCAATGTTTGGTTTATAAATACTGCTGATATTATTCAGATAGTCTATTTTCCGCTTTGTTAATTTTTCTTGTACTGCTATGACGTATGAAAAAGTAAACCCTTACACACGCATCCATTCGAGGCTGTATATTGTTCTTGACTAATCCGACAATCCCGCCTACAAACTACTTTTCGTTTAGCGAAGACCTGTGAATTTTCCTGGATACGTTATGTATATCGGCTAATGATTCTGTGCAGCTTTATGCGTACTATTTGACTGGGAAGGTTGAACGAAAGAACAACTGAATAAATCTTGAAATAAACAAAATATCTGGTCTAAAATGCCGTAGTGGATGATATTCGTGATTTTTTTAAAGGAGTTTGCCTTATTAGAAATCAAATTTATTTTCACCAGTAACCAGCGTCCAGGTCGTTTACTTAATGTCGGAGTTTACTTCTACTTGGTGGAACTTGTTTTTATTTACGTTACATTGTGTATATATCGTTCTGCACCAAACAGAATGGGAATTTTGTAGCTCGTTTTAATATACAGCAGCAACTCCCTATTTTCAATTTGTTTTCATTTTCTGCAAAATTTTTAACATTTTCACAGAATGGAAAAAAAGATAAGGACATATGAAGGCAAGGATTGTGTACAAGAGCTTGCGAAGTTGTTAAAACTGTTCCCTCGCTTTAAAAGGGCTTACATTAATCGAGTTTTTACACGCAATATGCTTAGTTATGAAAAGAGTTATGAACAATTAAAAGAGGAAGATGATCGAGAGCGTGAAAGATGCTCAAAAGTTCGACTGATTCAAGCACCGAAGGCTGAATCTAAACGTTGTGAGTTCCATTTTTATTTATTGTTTTTTTAATTACGATACTTACTTACATGGGCTTTCATTTATGTTGGTGAAATAGTACATCACCTTGATTTTTCCATCTTATGTACCTTATAGCAACTGGTAAGCCACATCCATCTGTAGCGTATTGAGTTCAGAAAACTTTCTAAAATAGCAATCTTTAATGTGCCGTCATTCTGGGTCCAAAATGTTCATGTTGCAACTATCTACTGTTCTTAATTTCATGAATGTTTACATAACTATTACTATTTTTGGAGTACTGGTCTAGATTGTGATCAAGTTTCAGTGTATTGCGATGGTATCAGATTCTACCCTTGAACTATGGTATCTTTCGTGGGTTACAGTCAACAAAAGTCGTCCTTTGGTGTCATAACCTCTTATTTAATCACGATAAACTCAAATTTTATTAACATTTTAAAAGGCTGATGTAATAGTTCCTTATGTAGAGTGAAAACTTCTAACTCCAATTCAAAGTTGAGCCTAGTTGGAGGTTCTGGATTTTTCTTCGTCTTTTTCACTTACAGTTTTCTGGAAACATTTCTGAAGGAGGTACGTGATTAAGTAGATTCTCAAAAGAAGAAAACATTTAAACATCATTTTGCCATGAAATTATTTACATAAATCTCGTCTATATGGAAATCATCATGCATGATGCATTCGACACACAATTCCAAGCATAAAGTGTCTTAAGATAAATTAGCATCTTGTTGGTCTTACTCCATCTTTTATTCGTTTGCCCTGTTTTATTTGTTTTAGCAGCAGATTCGAAAACTCACCCTCGTCCTGAATTACCTCTTCAGTCACAAGCTTTCTTATGTATGGGACTGCCTTTAGGTCGTTGTCCTCCTCATGTTGCTAATTCACTTTATCGTCGAGTTATTGTTACTCCTGAAGGCACCGTTGAATCTGCCGACGAACATGAACAAAAGTTTTTAGACTCTTCGGGTTTATCGAGTTCAGCGTTAGAAACACCACCTGCTCACTGTGAACTACCACGTCCAAAACCATCGCTATTCACTGGAGTAAGTAGAATTTTATTTTTAATGCATTCATGGTTAATTAAATCCGATGAAACCAGTTGTGTTATTCGCAAATGTTTTGATATTTTTATTTGCTTTTAGTCATAAGTTCTGAAAAAGAACTTGAAATTCAAGTCATCTGCTTCCTTATACTTAATTATGTTGTCAATTAAACGTAATGTGATGATCTGAGACAATTATGAATATAGAATCGACTTTAATATTATCTATTCTTAAACAGCTCCACAATATTAACCGCGATATTCATCTTTTCAATCTTATTTATTATATTTAATTTAAATTATTTTTTGTGCTTACCTTGTAGTTTTCTTACCACTTAATATTCTCAGTTTCTGTGTATGCCTCTATTGTCGTGTTTGGTTGAGATGAGTGGCGAATTAGGACACATGATACTTAGTTCTACGTTTGATAGATTGAGCGAAATCTTACAAGTAATAATGGGTATTAACGTTTGAAACTAAAATTTACAATTCAAACCACTGGATATCGGCTCAGTGGTCGAAAGTTTAAGCTCTCGCTAAAGGGCCTTAATGTTCTTGGTTCAACCCCCTCTTGGGTCTTGAATATCCATTACTGGGGAATTTCTTTCAGGACGAAATATCTGTCCAACGCTTCCTTGTTTCCAATGGTTGTCTAAGATTGTAATGTAAAACTTCTGACTCAACAATCCATAAAATACTCATTAATAACAAAAAATCTACATGAAACAACTTGTTTTTATCTTTAGTTAAAAGTATCACCCATGTCAACCGTCTTGCCTCCGATTCACCAACTAGCTGAATTCAAGCAGTGTCCGCTTAAACCATCAGAAAAGCAGTTATCAACATCGGTAATGTTTTTTATTTTTTTCCTTTGTCGATTGATTCCAATACTTTTTTGACTTATGGTGTTCTTTTCTAAATGCTTTCGTCCACGTTATTCTTGCTACTACTCTTAGTATTTCGTATCATGGCGTAAATGTTCTTTTAGCTTGTTCTGCCCCCTACAGCATTATCACTGTTGAAGTTGGAATATACTTCTCAATTTACATGCACTCAGTAATAGTTACTAATTTATTAAAATTTTAAATGAAATGATAAAGTAGAAAGCACTGTCTTTTGTTATTGACAAAAGTGTTAGTCATCGATTTTGTTAGTTTTATCCAAAAGAGCTCTCTACCTGTCCGGCCCATCATTTTGACCAATATTAATAAGTTAGTTAAATTTCAACTGTACATTAGCTACTTAAAATACTGCAATTGTGAACTTCAAACACAGGAGTTAGTATTACACTGCTGTAAACGTTTATTGATAGAATGTAGAACTTTTCACAAATGTGGTTCTGTTTTGGAAACGTTCCAAGACTTCCCAGGAGTATTTTAATGAAAAAAATTAGGTTTTTGTCACGATCTAAATCAATCCCAAGCTTTAACCAGCTAAACACGTAGTCGACCCTGTTTTAAAGAATTATCTAGTAATTTTAGAACAAATATAGTGGAATTAAAATAACAAACCGGTAGATGTATAGAATATCAGAAATATACCGAATATAATTTCACGTCAGTCTGTTTACAGCCATTGATAGATGCTTATTTTAGTACATATATTATTTCTAACTGTAATGAAAAAAAACAACCATTTCTTTCCACGAGTGATGATAGTAAGTATTTATACGCCATTTTCAACCATATTTCTGTTGCTTAAGCCTTCCAAAAGTGTATGGTGAGACTAGTAACGGATGAGTTTAATATTGTCTTTTTGTATCTCATCTTTATTGTTTTCATTCCGAGTAGTTACAGAATCATTCATACTTTACCCATTTTAAAGTTTCTAGGAGAATTGTCCTGGTCATTTTTTTCTGCGATTTCAGTCCGTGAGCTCTAATATCCACCTCGTTTATACATACTGACATTCAGAACAAACATTATTGACTCATAAAAAATAATCACCATTTTTCCTAGTATCTTGCATGCTCTTGGCATTCAGATATTTGTGAGTTCTTCCTCATTACAGAATCAAGCAAGAAATGAAATTTATGTTATGCGTATTTTTGATGTAACACATAAAATCGTTCTGATATTTGTTACAAATATCTTGGTTACTATTTTCACCTTAGTGTCGTTTCCGAAGACGTATATACTTTATTAAGGGGACGTTTATTTCACTTAATAATTTTAATTTATTTCTAAACATAGTATGTCTCTTTTGGTTTTTTGCATTAGGATAATCATGCCGAAACATCAAATTCCGAAGAGGCAACTTTCCAGCAATCAGGGAATAAATTCTTTCGTACAGATCATGTTGGTGAGGCACAAAAAAAGAAACGTGGATACATTAATCGAGAGATGCGAACTGCTACAGTTAGTACACCAGTTAATCGAACTAGTCTGACTGCAGCACCGGTAGTCAGATCTGATTTAGACAGTGACGATTCCAGTAGGAAATTGGGAGATGCTGTTAAATACCTTGCTAAAGTCGGCGTTGTAAGTAATTCAGGTTAGTTAATGTTTTAATCCATTTCCGAATCACCCAGTTTGCTTACGTTTCTGCATAATGTGCGATACATATTATTCGCCAACTGTTTGTTCCATGAACCAACATTTATCTGTCGTTTATGTAGTATGAAAGTAAAGTATCATAACTTCATTAATAAAACGCGAGTACACTGAGGTATAAAATCTAGTTAAAATTTGTGAACTGTTTTTGGCCTGCATAAGATTACGTATGTTAAGTGTGCTTACATCGCCAATATCTACTGGTGTGTAGGAAAAAAACTTTTGTTTACTTGCATACATTCCTCCTGTGACTAATATTTATGTTCAAAAGGTTTGTGGTGTGCTTGAGGTCTGAAACTTTTTCCATTATCAAAGGACCAATTTAGTGGTAGATGGAACATTTTTGTGTTTTAAGGTGAAATGAACTTCACGCAATCTCGATATATATCAATCAATCAATCAATGCCTGTTACTCCAAGTGGAGCATAGACCGCCCACCAGCATTCTCCAGCCAACTCTGTCCTGGGCTTTCCGTTCTAGCTCTTCCCAAGTGCTGTTCATTCTCTTCATGTCTGTTTCCAATTCCCGACGCAATGTGTTCTTGGGCCTTCCTCTGTTTCTGTGGCCTTTAGGATTCCAAGTCAGTGCTTGTCTTGTGACACAATTTGATGGTTTCCTCAGTGTGTGTCCAATCCATCTCCAGCGTCTTTTCCTAATTTCTTCCTCAACTGGAAGTTGATTAGTTCTCTGCCACAACAGGTTGTTGTTGATGGTATCTGGCCAACAGATCCGAAGAATCCTACGCAGGCAGTTGTTTATAAATACTTGTAACTTCTGTAGGGTACTTTTTGTAGTTCTCCAAGTTTCAGCTCCATACAACAGGACTGTCTTCACATTTGTGTTGAAAATTTTGACTTTTATATTGACTGACAGTTGGTTTGAGTTCCAGATGTTTTTCAGCTGTAAAAATGCTGCCCGTGCCTTACCAATCCGCGCCTTCACATCCGAATCAGACCCTCCTCGTTTGTCGATGATGCTGCCCAAATATGTAAAGGTTTCAACGTCTTCCAGAATTTCTCCGTCAAGTGTAATTGGGTTAGAGTTTGTTGTTTTGTATCGGAGGATCTTGCTTTTCCCTTTGTGTATGTTGAGGCCTACTGCTGCTGAGGCTGCTGCTATATTGTTGGTCTTCTTCTGCATTTGATGATGTGTGTGAGAAAGAAGAGCTAGGTCATCTGCAAAGTCCAAGTCATCTAGTTTCGTCGATGTTGTCCATTGTATTCCGAGAGTGCCTTCAGATGTTGCAGTCTTCATGATCCAGTCGATGACCAGTAGGAAGAGGAAGGGCGAGAGTAAGCAGCCTTGTCTAACACCGGTCTTCACTTCGAATGAATCTGTGAGCTGACCTCCATGCACGATTTTACAATGTAGTCCGTCGTAAGAATTTCGTATGATGTTGACTATCTTCTCGGGTACGCCGTAATGTCGTAGAAGGCTCCATAATATTCTCCTATCCACGCTGTCGAATGCCTTTTCATAGTCGATGAAGTTGATGTAAAGTGGTGAATTCCATTCAATTGATTGTTCAACAATGAACCGTAGAGTAGCGATTTGATCGGTACATGATCGATCTTTACGGAATCCAGCCTGTTGATCTCGGAGTTGGCCGTCGACTGGGCCCTTTAATCTGTTCAATAACACTCTGTTGAAGACCTTTCCTGGTACTGAAAGTAGAGTAATGCCTCTGTAGTTCTCACAATTGCTGAGATCGCCTTTCTTTGGTATCTTGATGAGGTACCCTTCTTTCCAGTCTGCTGGAACTTGTTCTTCCTCCCAAATCTTCCTGAAGAGAATGTGGAGTATCTTTGAAGTTGCTTCTATATCTGTCTTCAATGCCTCCGCTGGTATGTTATCTGGTCCTGCTGACTTGCCACTCTTGATCTGTCTGATGGCCATTTTGATTTCTTCGACTGTTGGTGGGTCTGTGCTTATAGGGAGATCCGTGGCTGCTGCTTCGATGACTGGTGGGTTCAGTGGGGCTGGTCTATTCAAGAGTTCTTGGAAGTGCTCTACCCACCTGTTCTGTTGTTCATGCACTTCAGTGATTGGTTTGCCAGCCTTGTTCTTGATTGGCCGTTCTGGCTTGTTGAATTTCCCAGCTAACTTCTTCGTTGTATCGTATAGGAGCCTCATATTTCCTTCTCTTGCAGCTTTTTCCGCTGTCATTGCTAGGTCCTCAACAAACTTCCGTTTATCCAACCTGATGCTCCTCTTCACTTGCTTGTTGACTTCGGTGTATTCGGCCTGTGCCTTGGCTTTCTCTGCTCTTGTCCGACTGTTATTGATCGCTGTCTTTCTGTTCCTCCTTTCTTGGATCTTGTCCAGAGTTCTAACAGAAATCCACTCTTTTTGGTGTTGTTTCTTGAGACCCAAAACCTCCTGACATGTTGAGGTTATTGTTCCCTTAATCTCTTTCCAGTTGTCTTCCATATTAGTTCCACCTTTTTCTAGTAGATTATGAAATGCCTGAAACTTGTTGCTGAGAATTAATTTGAATTCGTTGCGTTTGTTAGTATCACGGAGAAGGGCTGTATTAAACTTGTGTAATACTGCTGCTCCAGTTGTCCAGTGCTTCCTCAGCTTCAGTTTCATTTTAGTTACCACCAAATGGTGATCTGAAGCTATGTCGGCTCCTCTCCTTGCTCTTACGTCTTCCATGGTCCTTCTAAACCTCTTATTGATGCAGATGTGGTCGATTTGGTTCTCCGTGATGTGGTCCGGTGAAATCCATGTAATTTTGTGTATACGTTTGTGAGAGAAAATGGTGCCACCTATAATCATTTTGTTGAAGGCACATAAGTTCACGAACCTCTCACCGTTATCATTCCTTTCTCCCACTCCATGTTGTCCCATGATGTCTTCATACCCGGTGTTATCCACTCCGACCTTGGCGTTGAAGTCGCCCATTAGAATAGTCAGGTCCTTGGCTGAACATTTCTCGATGATTGACTGCAGCCTCGCATAGAACTGGTCTTTGTCGTCTTCGTGGCTGTCGTTGGTGGGTGCGTAGCACTGGATGACATTCATTGCAATCCCTTCCTTCTTCGTCTTGAAGGATGCTGTGATGATCCTAGGTCCATGAGGTTCCCATCTTATAAGAGACTTCCATGCATCTTGGGATAACACCAATGCTACTCCTTGTGTGTGTGGGGCGTTTTCTTCTTCGTGGCCGGAGTATAAAAGCACATTTCCCGAGGATAACCGTTGCTGTCCAGCTTGAACCCAATGCGTTTCGCTTATTCCAAGTATCTTCAGGTTGTATCTTTTCATTTCTTCAGCTATTTGCATGGTCCTCCCTGTTTCCCACAGCGTGCGGACATTCCACGTACCTATACTAATGGTTGCTCTGGTTGTCAGAAGAGACATCGGCCTCGTGGCTTCCGAAGAAACTCGGCTTTCACCATGAGGCGTCATAACATAACTTCCAACTCCCAGGGCAGAGTGAAAATGGTTATAAAGGTTTTTACTGGTTAGCGTTTTTTTAGCACATTTGCTGTTTTACGGGATGGGGTTGCTAGCCCCATGCCCAACCCTCCTCCTTTATCCGGGCTTGGGACCGGCAGCAACCCTAGGGGCTACAGGCGGAGTTAATCTCGATATATATATATATATATATGTTACATGGACTTAGATTTAGAAATCACATAAAGGTAAATTTTGATGCATAAACATGTTGATACTTAGAATATAAGTTTAATTTAAGTTTATATGCTTATTATTACTCCATAGTTAACAGCAAACGACCTGCACGCCGAGGAAAGTCAACTCGTCAAAAATTATCAGCAAAAGTGCATAGTATTAATAATGAAACAAACACTGTACCTCCTGTTGATGTCGTTACTGAAGATGATGTAAGTCAGTCAAATGGCTTTTTTCAACACTAAAACATATATATTATAAATGCCTGGTTATATATTATGAACACTATCTTTTCATTTGTGGGTTAAATATATATCTTTGCTATAACCTAAAGTAGTTTGAAAATAAGTTGACAGTAGGTGTTATGATTTAATTAACACGACTATATCTTTATTTATTGTAAACTTAGAACATTCGTTTATACAAATCGACAGATTAGTTTGTCTTTGATTCATCATATAATATAATCCCTTCAATGATGTTAATATATTTTTCTGCTGTGAATGTGTAATTCTTACTCATTACTTGTATCTGTTGAGCTCACTTTTTGTACTAGTTTGTAAATGTTCGATATTGCTGAAATAAAGATTGAAAATCAGTTACTGGTTGAAAATTCTTTGTAATCAGCTTTGAACCAGTCTTATTATTTGAAGACTAGACATACTACTCGGTTCGATAAACCAAATATGAAGTTGTTTTTAAATTTATATTTCACTTTTTTAAGTGTTCATCCTAATGGTAATCTGTTACTAGTGTGTGTTTATATATGATCACCATTGTACCTGACATATGTGTGCATCGGTCCAAGTTGCCATATCTCTATGGCACTGCGAGATTAACACCACCACCATTAGTAGAAGTTACTTCAATAAAATAAAATTATAATAATAACAGGGAGTGTGAACATATAAAATATAGTTTAGGGAGCGTGAGAAGAAAGTTATGAAGTAATTTAAAGCTGATGATTTAAAGGAGGACAATAAGTGAGTACATCTGCTCCATTGTGACCGATTCTGGGCCATGTCACTCAGTATTTCTAGCCACTGGTTCGCGAGGACCCCATCCAGGTAGTCGGCAGCTACCGACACAACTCAAACCGGCAGTCAGTGACTTCATGGACTGATGTTACGTTTTAGTTTGGCCGCCTCTAACTCTCTTCCATCCTATATATGAGCTATATTAGCTTCTATATGCGCGTCGAGGCAGACGGTGGTTGGGCATACGCAACACATGTCCCAACCACCTCAGTAGATGAAGATTCACTACCTCATCGACTGATTTACCACCTTTGCCTAACAGCAGTCGTCTAACCTCGTTATTAATTGCTCAGTGATCCTGTTATGACGTGAATGAAAAGGAGGAGGAGGGTGATGATGAAGTTGGTTGTTCGATGCGTACACCAATACGATGTGTGCCTAGTTAGGAATATGCGATTGACCTAAGCCCATTCACCTCCCTAGGCCGACAATAAGACAACCAGAATTGAGAACAGGAAGACTGAGAGAGCAAGGTCCAAGGTCGTATTGTATTTTAATCATGCATTTATATATACATAAAACCAGACCACACAGTAAGCCAATCGGAAATCTAACATTGATACAGAACAAATGAAATAGTGGTAGTGAATGGGGAGAACTTGTACACAATTAGGTAGACGTAGTTCGTAATAATAAACAATACACAAAGAATCAATACACTAAGCGAGAGAACCGGGCAAGGGGAACGTAACAGTCATAGAAATAAAATGTTAACACTGTCCGCAGTTATAATAAATGAAATAATGTTCTAAAGCACAGTTCCCGAAGATAGCCAATCTTCATTAGGTGCCCGGCATATCAGATCCCAGCTGGTGCGAACTGTCTAGATGGGGTCCTCGCGAAAACCATAAACAGTGGTTGGGAACTTTGAGTGACATGGCTCAGAAGCGGTCACAGTGGCACAGGTGTCTCAACTCTGCTGTCTTAAATCACGAGCCTAAAATTATTTCATTACTTTCTTTCCACGCACCAATTCTTCCTCTCTAAACTATTTTCCGTATATCCACTCATCTTTTGTTTTCGTTATTATTATCATTGAAGTAACTTCTACTTTTACTGATATGATGTTAATCTTGCTGTGCTTTTGTGGTATGGCAATTTTCTACCGAAACACACATGTACTAGGTTCTCTGTTGTTCATATATACATCTGGAAATCTTGTCTAATATTTTCACACTGAGATGTGTTTGGAAGTGAAAACCGTTGTGATATAGTGTAATGGTACATACTTGTCTTTCCAGACACTATGGTTTTGGTGTAGTTGTTTGGTTTTCTAGGATTCCAAGCGTTTTGACAATTTAAAATTGTAGCAGTTTTTCTGAAAGTCGTATTCTCGAGTTTGTTGTTTCTTGGATACGAATCCAGTATAATCTCAGATTCATTATTTATTCAGTACTTAACTAGAAATTCTATTTATTTGGAATTTTTTAAATATTTTGATATTCTCTAATTTTTATGTAGAGTCTTGATCTAACCAATGAGGAACGTCGTCATCTTCTATCCTTTTTCAATGATGCTGTAATGGAAGAACTCACTTTAATGCCAGGCTGTTCTCGTAAAACGGCGCAAGCTATAATTAATATGCGCCCGTTTAAAAATACTAAGGATCTAGTTGCTCAGTTGTCAGGAGTTCGTCATCTTTCCTCGAATTTATACGAATGTTGTAAAGATATTTTAGAAGTTCGTTCCTCAGTTATTCGTCTGTTAAATAAATGTGAACGTTTAACTGCTCAAGTTGCTAATCATGCAGCTCGTTTACTTGAAAGCACCATTGATTTGCCTGAAAATGCTGTCACTGATCATGAGCACGATGAATTCGGCATAAGCAAAACAAATGGTAGTCCCGTTCAACTAGTAACTCAGCAACCTGCTATATTAAACCCTTTGTAAGTTCATAACTTGGAGTTTTCTTAAATTTAGTAAATATGCTACCTTCGCATCTATTTTAACACTTTCTCTCTTCATACATTCTAGGCGTGAGCTCAAACCTTATCAACTTGTTGGTTTGAACTGGCTTCGACTACTACACCATGAGCAAGTCAATGGAATACTAGCAGATGAGATGGGTTTAGGGAAAACAGTTCAAGCTATCGCTTTCTTAGCTAGTCTTTGGGAAAGTGGAAATCGTGGCCCGCATCTTATTATTTGCCCAAGTTCAACTCAAGATAACTGGCAACGTGAATTAAGTCTTTGGTGTCCTCATTTAAAAGTACTTGTTTATCAAGGATCTGCAGAACAACGGAAAGCCATTCGCTTAAAAATTTATGAATCTGAGTCTCAACCAGATTTTAATGTATTATTAACTAGGTGAGTACTTATACTACCTCCTATAATTCCGTAATATTTTTTATGGTAACAGTGTAATCTTACATGATTATCATGATTAATGATAAGGTGATATCTCAAAATCAGCCACAGTGAGATGCAGATACATTCACTCTTTATCCATCTTGATAGTTACAGTCACACTGACAAGATTTTTGGGCTTGCATGTCATGATGAACCAAAAGGACTATACTAGATACAACAATTGTTCCTTAAGATCCTACTGCATCGAGCTCATCACTTGGAAAACGATAGGACTCCGATAGGCAAACGTAAAATCTGGAGGCGATGTTGTACTACTGACTGTACAGGAATGTGGTTGCAGTGAGTTTCTCGTAGACACCTAGGCTTGCAACGACGCTACTTATTTTATACATTTTACTTCCCGAATTCATTCTCAAATCCTCGTTTTATCTAATTGTTTTTGTTCTACGACTACTATTCTGGCACTCTTTCTGAGAATCTGATCTTGTCGTGTTAATGTTGTGTTGCACCTTTGACTGTTGCGAATATGTCAGATTACAGATTGCCGATCAGTAACTGATGTGTTTTAATACTCTAAACAGTAGTGTAGTATCGCCTGTTTGAAATTGTCGTTTCAAACGATAATTAATCAATTACAAGTAAATGGTGTTCTTAAGTTACATTTTCCTTACTTTTCAACTGAGTTTACCTGAAGTTCTCTGGCGTACAATTATCGAATTGTTTATGTAAAATCAATGTTATTTTATTATTGTATAGCTACCTAGTAATTGATAAGTTTCTAAAGTGCACATATATTACTCTTATGCAAATTTCAGTTAACTTCTCACAGAGTTGTGCAGTTTGTAGCTTCACTTTCGAACCCTACATTATCTGTTTCAACTTAGGCAATGGAGTAGTAACTCGAAGCCAAATACGAGAACTTTTATGTAGTAAATGAATTTAACCCATCAAGTTACAGTTTTGATGACTAACTTTATACAGTTTTAAATATTATTCTTATCGCTTAGGCACAAAACTAGAAGCAAATTACTGATATCTTTCTACTTATCCTATTATTTAGCTTATCTTGTAGATGAACTTATTGGTGATTAGTGAATCATTTTTCTAAAAGTATTTCAACTTTTATATGTCTAGTAAACCAACATCTAACATCTAATCTTTACGTGTTTGGTTCAAAAATGTACCTAGGCATTCAGATTATTTCTTTCTAACTAACCATCACGTTTTTATTTCTTATTCCCAGTTCCACCAAGTGTAGTTGCTTAAGCAGTCATACATAGCAACATGACTCCAACTGTATATAAGTCCTTTTTGTGTACTAAAACTTCTACATATCGTTAAAATTGATTTTAAATAACATTTATATCTTTAAAATGTAACGCGCCACTGTACTTTGAATACCACATAGTCATAAACTATTATCTCATATAGTTACTTCCAGAAACAACAAGCGTATACTTGTGAACAATTACTCACTCTGAAGTGATTAGGTGATATAAAGTTAATATATTGTGTTTACCTCAAACATCTTTTTCACTTTTTGTGTGTATTAATATTTTTGTATCATTCACACTTTGCGCCCTTTATTTTAGCTTATCTTGTAGATGAACTTATTGGTGATTAGTGAATCATTTTTCTAAAAGTATTTCAACTTTTATATGTCTAGTAAACCAACATCTAACATCTAATCTTTACGTGTTTGGTTCAAAAATGTACCTAGGCATTCAGATTATTTCTTTCTAACTAACCATCACGTTTTTATTTCTTATTCCCAGTTCCACCAAGTGTAGTTGCTTAAGCAGTCATACATAGCAACATGACTCCAACTGTATATAAGTCCTTTTTGTGTACTAAAACTTCTACATATCGTTAAAATTGATTTTAAATAACATTTATATCTTTAAAATGTAACGCGCCACTGTACTTTGAATACCACATAGTCATAAACTATTATCTCATATAGTTACTTCCAGAAACAACAAGCGTATACTTGTGAACAATTACTCACTCTGAAGTGATTAGGTGATATAAAGTTAATATATTGTGTTTACCTCAAACATCTTTTTCACTTTTTGTGTGTATTAATATTTTTGTATCATTCACACTTTGCGCCCTTTATTTTAGCTATGCTGTTGGTACAAGTGCTATTGAAGACAGAGCTCTAATGAAACGTATCAACTTCCACTATGGCATCTTCGACGAAGCACATATGCTAAAAAATATGACTTCTCAGCGTTATCGAAATCTAATGAATTTTAAAGTGCAGCGACGTTTACTTCTAACTGGCACACCACTTCAAAACAATTTATTAGAGCTTGTATCCCTGTTATCATTTGTTATGCCAGAGATGTTCCTGAAAAGTACAGATCTACTGAAAAGGATTTTTCAAATTTACTCAGTAAGCTCCACAATTTCCACATATAATAATCCCAGTGTTATTAGCACATATATACTTAAATCAAGTAATTGACGTGTTCATGAACTTATGCTTGGAGTGGCGCATTTCTTAATCACGAAATCTCATTTGAATTCGCTAAAGAGAATGAACTGAATTAGTTTTCAATTTCATTTAGTGTTCTTAATAATGTTTAATATATGATTAGGTTTTGTGGAGATTGGTTTAAGATTTGATATTTTTGTCCCTCACAAATTGATCTATTGATTAGTCTAAGAGGATAAGTATTCTTTTAGACTAATAATTAAGGACTAGTGTCTGATTCGGTATGTGGACCAATACTCCTGTGGTATTTGCGCTAAACTTGAAGAAGAGCGCATAGAACTCATATATTCGAATATATTTATAGAGTTGCTTTATCGTTATGTTTTTCTGTTCGTTTTAGAATTATTTTACAAAAAATCCAATTGAGGACTGTACGTTTTTACCATCACTATTCTCATTTGTTTTAACCTTCACAAAATCTACGCTAACACTTTATGTAATTTAGCAATTCTTCGTTTACATTTTAAGGGAAATTGTTAGATGAGTGTCTTGATATCATTGTAAGTAAAAGGTAGTAGTTGTATACGTGATAAAAAATGTACGTTGACCTGATTAGAGCTTGGAGGAATTATTTATCAAAACGTCTTTTTGGTCTTTGAATCGTAAGGCTATAAATTAGCTTTCGACAATAGTTTAAAACCAGGAAGCAGTCAGCCAGTCAGTTATAACGTAGAACTTGGTACATGCGTACATCAGTTCAAGTTGCCATGCCTCAATTAGCGGATAGAGATTAAATTGTCGGATCAAATCCCAGAGTAGGGGAGGTAGTAACAGAGTTAGTATTAATGGAAAGGAATGGAGATCGGAGTTATGATTTAAGAAAATGTGATTCAATAAAAAGAAAGTCATAATAAGTTCATAAACCTAGAATTTAGAAGGAGACAAGGAGTGGATGCATCTGCGTCGCCATTGCCAACGATTTTGAGCCATGTCACCTGAAGTCTCTAATTATTGGTTACGATCATCACGCGGACCTCGATCAGGTAGTCTGCACCTATTAAAATGGCTCAGCCCAACTGTCAGTGACTTCACGGACTGGTGCCATGTTTTGGTTTGGCTGCCCCTAGCTTTTATCCAATCTACTCCTATACCAGACAACATTGCTCGTCGAGGTAAGCGGTGGTCAGGCATACGTAACACATATCCTAACCACCCCAGATCAATCAATCAATGCCTGTTACTCCAAGTGGAGCATAGACCGCCCACCAGCATTCTCCAATCAACTCTGTCCTGGGCTTTCCGTTCTAGCTCTTCCCAAGTGCTGTTCATTCTCTTCATGTCTGTTTCCAATTCCCGACGCAATGTGTTCTTGGGTCTTCCTCTGTTTCTGTGGCCTTTAGGATTCCAAGTCAGTGCTTGTCTTGTGACACAGTTTGACGGTTTCCTCAGTGTGTGTCCAATCCATCTCCAGCGTCTTTTCCTAATTTCTTCCTCAACTGGAAGTTGATTAGTTCTCTGCCACAATAGGTTGTTGTTGATGGTATCTGGCCAACAGATCCGAAGAATCCTACGCAGACAGTTGTTTATAAATACTTGTATCTTCTGTAGGATGCTTTTCGTATTTCTCCAAGTTTCAGCTCCATACAGCAGGACTGTCTTCACATTTGTGTTGAAAATTTTGACTTTTATATTGACTGACAGTTGGTTTGAGTTCCAGATGTTTTTCAGTTGTAGAAATGCTGCCCTTGCCTTACCAATCCGCGCCTTCACATCCGAATCAGACCCTCCTCGTTTGTCGATGATGCTGCCCAAATATGTAAAGGTTTCAACGTCTTCCAGAATTTCTCCGTCAAGTGTAATTGGGTTAGTATTTGTTGTTTTGTATCGGAGGATCTTGCTTTTCCCTACTGCTGCTGAGGCTGCTGCTATATTGTTGGTCTTCCTCTGCATTTGATGATGTGTGTGAGAAAGAAGAGCTAGGTCATCTGCAAAGTCCAAGTCATCTAGTTTCGTCGATGTTGTCCATTGTATTCCGAGAGTGCCTTCAGATGTTGCAGTCTTCATGATCCAGTCGATGACCAGTAGGAAGAGGAAGGGCGAGAGTAAGCAGCCCTGTCTTACACCGGTCTTCACTTCGAACGAATCTGTGAGCTGACCTCCATGCACGATTTTACAATGTAGTCCGTCGTAAGAATTTCGTATGATGTTGACTAACTTCTCGGGTACGCCGTAATGTCGTAGAAGGCTCCATAATATTCTCCTATCCACGCTATCGAATGCTTTTTCATAGTCGATGAAGTTGATGTAAAGTGGTGAATTCCATTCAATTGATTGTTCAACAATGAACCGTAGAGTAGCGATTTGATCGGTACATGATCGATCTTTACGGAATCCGGCCTGTTGATCTCGGAGTTGGGCGTCGACTGGGTCCTTTAATCTGTTCAATAACACTATGTTGAAGACCTTTCCTGGTACTGAAAGTAGAGTAATGCCTCTGTAGTTCTCACAATTGCTGAGATCGCCTTTCTTTGGTATCTTGATGAGGTACCCTTCTTTCCAGTCTGCTGGAACTTGTTCATCCTCCCAAATCTTCCTGAAGAGAATGTGGAGTATCTTTGAAGTTGTTTCTATATCTGTCTTCAGTGCCTCCGCTGGTATGTTGTCTGGTCCTGCTGACTTGCCACTCTTGATCTGTCTGATGGCCATTTTGATTTCTTCGACTGTTGGTGGGTCTGTGCTTATAGGGAGATCCGTGGCTGCTGCTTCGATGACTGGTGGGTTCAGTGGGGCTGGTCTATTCAAGAGTTCTTGGAAGTGCTCTACCCACCTGTTCCGTTGTTCATGCACTTCAGTGATTGGTTTGCCAGCCTTGTTCCCTTAATCTCTTTCCAGTTGTCTTCCATATTAGTTCCACCTTTTTCTAGTAGATTATGAAATGCCTGAAACTTGTTGCTGAGAATTAATTTGAATTCGTTGCGTTTGTTAGTATCACGGAGAAGGGCTGTATTAAACTTGTGTAATACTGCTGCTCCAGTTGTCCAGTGCTTCCTCAGCTTCAGTTTCATTTTAGTTACCACCAAATGGTGATCTGAAGCTATGTCGGCTCCTCTCCTTGCTCTTACGTCTTCCATGGTCCTTCTAAACTTCTTATTGATGCAGATGTGGTCCGGTGAAACCCATGTAGTTTTGTGTATACGTTTGTGGGAGAAAATGGTGCCACCTATAATCATTTTGTTGAAGGCACATAAGTTCACGAACCTCTCACCGTTATCATTCCTTTCTCCCAGTCCATGTTGTCCCATGATGTCTTCATACCCGGTGTTATCCACTCCGACCTTGGCGTTGAAGTCGCCCATTAGAATAGTCAGGTCCTTGGCTGAACATTTCTCGATGATTGACTGCAGCCTCGCATAGAACTGGTCTTTGTCGTCTTCGTGGCTGTCGTTGGTGGGTGCGTAGCACTGGATGACATTCATTGCAATCCCTTCCTTCTTCGTCTTGAAGGATGCTGTGATGATCCTAGGTCCATGAGGTTCCCATCTTATAAGAGACTTCCATGCATCTTGGGATAACACCAATGCTACTCCTTGTGTGTGGGGGGCGTTTTCTTCTTCGTGGCCGGAGTATAAAAGCACATTTCCCGAGGATAACCGTTGCTGTCCAGCTTGAACCCAATGCGTTTCGCTTATTCCAAGTATCTTCAGGTTGTATCTTTTCATTTCTTCAGCTATTTGCATGGTCCTCCCTGTTTCCCACAGCGTGCGGACATTCCACGTACCTATATTAATTGTTGCTCTGGTTGTCAGAAGAGACATCGGCCTCGTGGCTTCCGAAGAAACTCGGCTTTCACCATGAGGCGTCATAACATACCTTCCAACTCCCAGGGCAGAGTGAAAATGGTTATAAAGGTCTTTACTAGTTAGCGTTTTTTTTTTAGCACGTTTGCTGTTTTACGGGATGGGGTTGCTAGCCCCATGCCCAACCCTCCTCCTTTATCCGGGCTTGGGACCGGCAGCAACCCTAGGGGCTACAGGCGGAGTTAACCACCCCAGATGATCAAGATTTACTACTTCGTCAACAGACTTACCGTATTTACTTAGTACTCTATTCTTAACCAACGTATTGCTTACTAGGTGGTCCCAGAAAACACGAGCAATCCTTCGAAGACATCTGTGACTGAATACTAGGGGCCTACCAATATCCTCCATTCTTAATGGCTATATTTCACATCCATGAAGTAAAACGGATCGAACTGCTGCGCAGTAAACGCGTCCTTTGGTCAGTAGACGGATGTCTCGCCTACGCCACAAGTGACGCGAATTCCAAAAAGTTTATTGGGCCTTAGGTATACGAGCCGAGATCTCAGCAGACACTAGACCGTCAGGACTGATGATGAGACTCCTAAGATAAATGAAACCGTCAGCACACTCAACTACTCTACTCCCTATCACTAGTTTCGGTGCCGAAGCAAACCAATCCTGAAGCAACATTTTGCATTTGGATGGGGAGAATCGTATCCCGAACATGCTTAAATTCATGTTGAGGGTAGTCAAAAGATTCTGCATTTTATCTGCATCTTCATCCAAGAGAACTATATCATCTGCATATTCTAAGTCAATAAGTTTATCTCCTGGAAGGAGGTCAACCTCGGAGAAATCAGACGATGACAATGTTGACTCAAAAGTATGTCAATGACAAAATTAAATAGGAATGGGGAAAGCGGGTAACCTTGACGAACACCACTTTAGGTAATCAGTGCCGACGACAGTCCGCCATAAGCTCACAGTCGACATGTGGTGTTCGAGTGGAGTGCTTGTATAAGGTTAATGTACTTCACTGGTACGCCTTTCAGTGACAGACATTGCCACATAACCATACGATCAATAGAGTTAAACGCCGCCGTAAGGTCAAGGAATACAGCTATTGTTGGGTGTCTAAAAGTGTGCCTATGTTCCGGAACCTGCCGAAGTGTGAATATTTGGTTTATACAACCACATCCAGGCCTGAAGCCACCTTGGTTTTTTCGAGTTTGCTCTTCACGAGCTTTAGTTAGACGTTGAAGTATTATTGAAGCCAATATTTTAGACACTATATTTGTTTAACTGATTCCTCGGTAATTATCACAAGAGGACTTCTGTTCTTTCCTATAGATTGGGGCAATTAGTGTTCGAGACTAGTCAGATGGAGTCATGTTCAGTTCCCAGATTCTAGCGAAGATCCTGGTTACTGACGCTGCTAATACTGGACCACCATCCCCAAATATCTCAGGGGCTAACCCACCATGTCTTGCTGCTCTCCCTTGCTTTAAGTTCCCAATAGCCTTCTCAACCTCACTAAGTCTTGGAGGACCAATAATAATTTGCCACTCAGATTGCTTGGGGATGGTGGGCAACTGGGATGAGGCCGAGGACCAGTTGAACTGTTCCCTAAAGTGTTCTGCCTATCGGTCCAACTTTCTGGATTGACAGTGAATAATGATCGAACCTTTTTCTGAGACAGTTTTACTAACAGATTTATTACTGATACCCGTTTCCTTGATAAGTCTGAACAGTTGCCTACTGTTACTCTTTCCAGCTGCTACCTTGACACGGTGATCAGGCTTGCCTATCGTGATGACCCACCCGAGCTATTTTGCCTGGAACGCAAGTTTCTCTAGGTCCTGGCGTGCCATGCAGATAAGTTGGGGAACGATAAGCCTAAAGGCAGCAACCTAAGGTCTGTGGGCGAAATCGTACTACTGACTGCAGTGGGGTGTGATAGCAGTAAGGTGTTTCCCTCGGATAACCAGTATCTGCAGCGACACTGCCTTCTTAACGGAAGGAAGTGGTTCGAAAAGTTCGACCCTAAAAATCTCACACCTCACCTTACTCCATGGATTTCCGTCTCCGGCAGTAAGGCTTTCTAAAGAACGGAGCTAACACTTCGAAAACTTCCAATAACAAGGTCGTGCGTGATCGGCCCCAAGCAGTTTCCCCTTGTGCTCTGCGATCGCGCTTTCATGTCACTCTGGCATATACTAATCCGAGAAGCACAAGTCATCTGTTTCGTCCAAGCATTGAATTTCTTAATTGTGCGTATTCACGATTCAACCAAAGTTTATACCCGAGACTCTCAGTTCTCGCAGCGAGTGGTTAACCTTTAGAACATTGATCTGACATCCACTAATTAGCGTACGTAATAGGATATGGATCTTAAAATTCCGCATTCTCCGCAATACGTAACAAAGTTTTTCCAGTTGTTTTAAATGTGCAGAGATTTTTCCACTGTTTCTTTATCTATTTAAAGATAGTATTGTGTATTCGTACCCTGTCATCTTGTCATTTTTCCTTGCTTATTTTAATAATTTGCTGATTTGACCGTTTATTTTTGTCGTTACAGGTTCTTAGTCAACTTCCCCCTAAAACCACTGAGGTGGTTGCAGTATCTATGACAAAGTCCCAGGCAGCTCATTACCATGATCTTGTTAAAAGACTACGCTCACAGCGATCGTCAAAAGACTCAAACAACAATGGTAGCCAGGATCCCTCTCTCCTCCTAAATAATGAATGTGAAGATGGCGATGAAAATACTGATCCAGATGCTGGTGATTCAAAGGGTGAATACACACCAAGGAAAAAAGCTCGTCTAGATAATTATACTACTGGTAATCGGTCAAATTTTTAAGAAATATTTACAACTAAAATTCGCCTCATATCATTTCTCTTATATGGGCAAAGGAATTGTTATACTGTTTTCATGTATCAGAGTTCTTCCACTTACGTTATTCACCGTCTTTAGGTGTTCTACTGTTATTCCTCATTGCAGGAACTTAGTTCTTTTGCTTCCTTACTGTTGGGAAATCCTATTTACATTGCGATTCGATTTTACATAATTCGAATTTCATATGGCTTATACGAACTACTTGTGAGTAGTAAAATGAGGCCTATATCTAAACACTTTGGTTTTTATAAAATAACAACATGAATATTATTTTCTAGAAGTCGACATTTAGAAAGTTTCCAAATGTACCTAGCAAGTATTTGGTGACAGAGATCTCTTAGAATTCCATTAATTAAAGTCTTCACACCGTTTCCTCCACGCATCCTTATAAACACTATAATTTACATTATTAAAATTAACATGTTTAGATAATTTCGATAACAAGCTACTTGTATTCGGTTTATCACTGTAACCAGTGGCTTTATAATCTCTTCTGTTTTGCTTATTTAGTAAACGCAACGAAATCATTTCCTGTCACGAAATCAACTTCTGAATCTCTTCAGTCTCCGTGCAATATGGTTACAGCGTTACGTAAGGCAGCAAACCACGTGGCACTTTTTTCTGGTCTTGCATACACAGATTCGAACCTCCGAGATATCGCAGAGTCTTTGCACTTAGATCCGAGTCATTCTAATACTGATCCCAATCTTATCTATGAAGATTTACTTGCAATGAGTGATCATCAAGTACATAAACTTTGTCAGTTTTACGAGGTAAGTTGTTATACATTGTAATTCTTAAAAATTCTTTTGTTAGTTGCGAATTACTTTTAGTTATCTTTGAACATGCAAATTCTCTATATATTTTAACATCGATTGATTAATGTGTAGTTTGGAAATTGTATTGAGAGATTCGTTCATTAAAAATATCCTATTTCCGATCTTACTGGAATAACTGAAGTAATTCTTTAACTGTGAAGATAACACTAATGGTTATAATTTTGTGGAATGTGTAAATTGGCAGAATATTATTAGTGTTTATCTACCTTACTGTGAATGCACCCGTCTGAAGCATTTCTCTTTTGTGGAGTAATGCTGTTGAATTGTTCGACTTTTTACTAGGTTACAAGTTAGAATCCCGTCTTATTAGTTTTGGTTTAAGAGACCGAGTAGTATCGCTAACCTAAATAAATATATGGTTTGAACAACAATACACGAATCCGTCCTTGATGAGTTAATTTGTGTTGTGTAATCACACTTCAATCGTTATTATCCCTCGTTATGCACTTCCACTATGTACTAGCAGCCTTATTTCTTCGCGATCTGAATTTTAGACCTAATTTATTTGATTTTTACATTTATCCTTAATTTGTACTTAAAATTATTGCATCTGATAGTCTTGATAGTTCGGTTTAGCTTTTAATTTACCTTATGAACTTGTTCTCATAGTGTGCACATAAGTAATAATTCAGCAAAATTATAAAAGTATTCTAGAAACACCAAGCCAGAGGTCAAAGTTCATTTGTTGTATCCAGCTCCATAAATAGCTTGATAAGAGACATTATCTTCTAAAAAATAAACATATGATTAGTAAATAATGACTATAAATGAATGTTGACTTGAACTTCCGTATTGTTAATAATTTTGTTGTGCCTAATTATTCTATTTAGGTTTTTTCATGTTTAGCACTCGCTGCTTCGAAGATTACTAACAAGTACTTGAAAGAGTTTTACACGAATATATGTGCAAACTATCGGGTTTTTTTTCTTTACTAATAGGGATCTTATTGATCAACCTGCTTTAATAAGTATTGTATATACTGATTTATAATATGTTGGATGTTTTTCTTCCCATGGAATTTTACATGGGCTTTTCTACTGCTACTGAATTGAAAATTAAGTAGCTTGGTTAGCTCTGCGACTACTTTCGTTAATTATCCAATTATCTTTTTCCCATAAACAATCTTTTCCCATAAACACACAATGAAGTAACTATAACTGTTTTGTTTATATGGACTTGTATCTTCTTAAACCTAGGTATTATCACCATATACTCTCTCCTCCGATTCAATCATTTCTGGATCTGGAAAAATTGAGTGGTTGAATGAGAATTTACCTAAATTAATCTCTGAAGGACATCGTATTTTAATATTCAGTCAATTCGTTATCATGCTAGACATATTAGAGGAATTTTTGAGAATAACTAATAGACGTTATATACGAATGGACGGATCGACTCCCGTTTCTGAGCGACAGACATTGATTGATCGTTTCAACAGGTAAGTATTTCGCCGTTATTTTGTCAGTGTTCTAATTTGGTAGTGCTCATTTTCATTCATGTTAAAGTGTGCACTTTGTTATTTATCGATTAGTATGAATTATTGAAAAGTAGTACTAACGTGTTCAGTGTTCAGTTCATTCTAAATAAATTTACAGCTTTACAAATGCTCAATTAAAATATCAACCGCTTATGTTCAACGAGCATAATGTTCCTTTTTAAGCTATTGGATAGAGATTTATTTATAGGAAAAAAATGTTATTTTCCTTATAAACTCATTTCAATACACATATGTTGATAAATAGGTCTAAATATCTCAACAGAAGTTTTCCTGTCTAAAATCAAAGCGCAGTAGTTTGGTAAAGAAAGTAGGTTTAAGTCCCGAGATATTTTGTAACGTAAGAAATAATATATGCCACTTGATTATCGAGTTAGATATTCACGTGGCAATTAATCTGGACTAAAACCATTGGTTGTAAATATTTGTGAATGTATAAAATAGCGTTTTGGATTTCTGAATTGTTAACTAGATTTGTGTATAAATATGTCTTCGAGGCAGTTTGACCAAAATCCCTTTACTTCAATTAATAATTAGACCTATTCATAGGTCCTTAATTTTGTCAGTGATAAACTACTTGAGAGCCTAGTACAAATGTGTTAACCTAAACTGCTTTCACATCAGAGGGTCAAGATAAATGACAAATCCTAATAACAATTATATTACAAAAAACTAAATATTGATTGTTTGCTTCTAGAAGGCTAAATGGAAATAAATATGTATAGTATAATGCTGGGTAACCTTTGGTTAATCAGCCTGTACATTTTTAAAGTCGTTTTACTTTTTTTTTTATAACCATAAATCGTTTAATCTGTCAATTCTATATTCGTAACAGTTGCGTGGAGATAGTTTGTAACATAACGCAATATTTGAGGTGGTACTTGGCTACCAAGTACACAAACTACTTTTTTGAGGTTCATGTGATAATCGTGGCCAGTGACCGGAGTCATTGGGTAATGTTACTCACAAACGGCCACAGTGGCGCAAGCGTATTCACTCTGTATCCTTGTGATCTTAAGTTCTGTTATTCTTTCTTACACACCTTTGCTTTGTTCCTTCCTATTATATCCTGTTGTTATGCTAGTCTTGCAAATATGACCTCGTTGTGCTAATCTGGTACTGTTACTTGGACCTATGCGCACACTGTTCCAGATTGTATGCCATCTGTGACTTACTGATTGATTGTTTTGTATGTATTCACTTTATCGTTCCTTCTATTCTGAGAATCACCTCTTCCTTTTTTGATCGTATCCACTATACTCATTATTTTACTAACATTGGTAGTAATCCTGCTTATAGTACTTTGGTTTTTATCTTATTGTAGCGATGAGCGGTGACAACTTATACAGTTGGGCATGTAGGCAATGTTTTTCTTTTTTATATAACTAACTTGTTAAATGTTATTTGTTTACTTTGAAAATTTATTGATCATTTTGGAATTTCGTAACTACTGTAATTTTTTTTCCCATAGTTCATCAATCGAAGTTTTTCTATTATCTACGCGTGCTGGAGGATTAGGTATTAATTTAACTGGTGCTGATACTGTGATTATACATGATATTGATTTCAATCCGTATAACGATCGACAAGCAGAAGATCGTTGTCATCGACTTGGCCAGAAAAAGTATGTTTTCCTGTCATACACCTTATATGCGTCGTTGTTTAAAAATTTATATTTTTGATTTTGATTCTTTTATCAAAGTTAGTCTATCACAATAGAATGTTTTTAGTGCATTTCGATTTTAATTCTGATGTTTCCTTTATTCATTGCCTATATATTTGATTACGGTAAATTATTCTATGCATAAAATATGCCCCATTTCTATAATTTTAAGATTAATATATCTCGCGTTTGTAATTATTTAAAAGATATGTTAAAATGAATTCCATTAGTGTTTATATGCTACTTATTTTCAACCATTACTGCATACTATACTTTGTGGGATAGACATTGAAATAGGTTAGATCAAACCTATTAGTAACCATTACAAAACCATGCATTAGTCCATAAAGTCATTGACCGTTGGCTTTTACCATATTGGTAAACACGAATGTTGGGTTATATGTCTCAGAATCAGTGATAGTAATATGTGTGCATCCATTGTTTTCCTCTAAACGCCGATTTTTAAAATTATTTCATATCTTTTTTTCTGCGAATCGATTTTCTCTAAATCATATTGTATATACTTGGTTTTTTGTAATAGCTGATACTACTACTACTTTGATATTCATCTTGGTAGTTCTTCGATGTGGTGTGGCAACTAGGAACAATGCCACCTACATGTCACATTTTACATTGCTTATAACTGGCTATTCTTGTAAATAAATATTTATTTGCTATATCCTTTTTCCAATGAATAGACAAGAAAATTTTTATTACAATCATTAGTGTTTCTGCTTGTGTCTTATGACATCATCGTGAGTGCATTTTGTGATTTATATCCATAATCACTTTGTTAAAAATATTATCAGTAAAATGAAAGAATTTATTTCAATATCTCACATAGATAATATGCATTTACTTCAGAACAGTGACTTGGTAGTTGACGTGTCCCACTCTAGTTCGCCAAGTCATTTCCAGAGTCCTTCGATTTGGGAAACTAAATAATATCAATAGTCTTTACACTTAAAATTTGACTGGGAGATTTGTAAGCGAGCTAAATGCTACTATTTACTGAGTGAGATCATTGGGTAACAGTAGCGTCATTTTTTGATATTTGATGGCATTTAGTATTTATTTAAAATTCTGTACTAACTAGCCGCCGCATTTTTTTTGTAGTCCTGTCCACGTCATACGATTAATTTCTGAAGGTACTTTAGAAGAAGGTATGCTGCGTATAGCATCTGAGAAATTACAGATGGAGCAGAATGTAACCGGTTGCGCATCTGAATACACTGAACCGATAGATGCATCCGAAGACAACACTCGTGCTAGTTCCGTGAGTAGAAAACCAAAGTCAAATAATTCTTTACCGTGTTCCAGTCTAGATGGTATGGCAGAAGAAAATGTTAATGTTTTTAAAGTCCTTGGCAATTGGAATTCAGCTGCATCGGATGTTAGTTTATCCATTGTGAATCCTGTATCATCTAATCGAATTAATGAACGAGATGTTCGCTGCCTTCTATCAGATGCTTTAAAATTGTAGCTATATAAACATTTTTTTCTACTTCTATAAATGTTCCACAGTCCATTTAGTGACCCATTTATGTACTTGTTATATGATCGCTGTTTTCACTACTACTCGCCCTTATTGTACTAGTTCAGTGAATTCGGTGGTTTATTAAATATTTCTGCATTGATATGAACTTTAGCAGACACAGAGATATATGAAAATTCAATTTTTGTGAATATAAACTGATGTTGATTATTTCGAGAAGACACTTATATGCACAATACAAAGAAAGAGAATTAATCTTGTATTCGTTCTTCTACCCATGTAAATTAACTCTCCACATTTTGGTAAATTTAAATTTTACCTATGTATCATTTTTGTTTCCAAAATCTATTTTGCCTAATTTGTTTTGTTATTTTTTTGTTTTGTGTTACGGTTTTTGTGTTTTTTTTGTTATACTTATTGAATATCTACGCACATTGCACATGCTTATAGCATTATTATTACTAAAATTGTCGACAGGCTCGCATTATTCGTTTCATCACAAAGTCACATTGTGCGTTCAAAGTACGTAACACTATGTTCGTGTGCATGTGTATGTGTGTGTATTCCCTACTGCTAAGTATTTGTATGATTGGATTATTAATGAGCTACAAATCATATATTAGGTCTAGTTCGTCCAGTTGTCATTTTCAGTAATTATATAAATTGAAAGTAATTACGAAAAAAAAGAATTGATAGCCTACGTGACTTAATTTATTTCTGTAATGTCAAGTTACAACACAGTTGATAATGAGATTACTTATTATCAATCACATTTCAATACTTCTGATAAATCATACTTAAATGAAACAGTGTTAAATGACAGTAAATTTGTGACAAATGTCCACTTAGGACGTATTGCATTCAATCGACCAATTGCTGACTGGGATTCATTGATGTCCAAACAACATGATGAGGATTCAACCTCTAAAAAACGTCGTAATTATTGTTTGAAATCATTACTATGTTGTAGTAAAAAACAATGGAGATCATATTCAATGTATATTATAAGATCAATATTCCCATGTATTGCGACACTGTTGCATTATAACTGGCGAGCAGATTTTTTGAAAGATATCTCTGGTGGTTTAACAATAGGTGTAATGAATATTCCACAAGGCAAGTATCATATTTTTCTTATATCTGTATGTGTCATGTAGTCATAAGCAATGGAACTTGTCATGAGTCTTCTTAGTTAGTTCAGTGTCAGAAATATCATATTGTCTCCAAAGTTCACTGTCACCCATTGCTGTTAATACGTTCGCCAGACGTTTCTAAAGTTAAGAAACATGCCTTGAATTCATGGTGACAATAGTGAGGTATTTTATAAAATTGTTAAAAATCGTATATCAATTCGTTTATCATAGTTTAGGCTGAACACATTGAAATGTTTTTATTGTCAAGCAACTGTTTAATTTTACTGGTTTCAATTATGGCATTTTCAAGAAAACTCCAAGTCATGGTATCAAGCATTGCAATAACAAATAGTCGTTCACTCAGAGTGTTTTATCACTTTATTCGAGGTTGGTTAACGGGGAAGTAGTGATTTCTTCTTTTTTACCACTGAAACGCAATACATTTATACTTCATGTTTGGTTATTTTTTATCTGAATTCACTATATCATTTACATGAAATTGTACTGTTGAGTTGACAATCATTGTTTATAGAAAAACAGCCTATTTGTTAGTCTTTTCTAGTCACAGTATATTTCGTGATTGATGCATTCTACTTTCTACTGGTAGGTATCAGGTTCGAATTCTACTCTGCCTACTTAGGCAACCACACAGTGATGTTGCTCTCGTATAGCTAAGATGCAGTTCAAACCCTAGTATAGAAATTTGTACTTGGTACGTAAGTGAATCATACTTAGTTCAGAAATCGAAAGTGTAATGAATCTAAAAAGAACGATTTTTGACGAATTACACGTTATTGGCTTCCAACTTGTGTGGTTTATGCACACTAATGTTAAAGTCGTAAGTAACTTTAAAATCTACTTGTTAATTAGGAAACAAGTTACTTGTTACATATACGTAATCTATAGTTAGAAATGAATCTGTTCTATTACTTAATCTAAATACATTTGTTTTAAGCCTTTTTAGCGCTATAATTAGTCCGGTTTTAGAATAGAAACTAAATCTCACTCCTATAGTAAATAGGTCAGTGTTTCGATGTTGTTTAAGCAGTCATCATTGAAATATGATTCAAATGTATGAATGAATAGTTTGGGATACAATCTGATTTTCCAATTGTTCACTAGTTGGAGTAATCACAAGCTCATAATATTTCCATTTACTCATAGTTGTGTGTCATATCTATTCTACTAACAGATCAGATGAAGTTCTGGAAGCCAGTATATCATCATCTTTCGCATAATTATTGCTCAAGACTCTTGATAGCTAGTCTACACGTATACACATACTTTTACCAGAATGTCTGATACAATTCTTGAAGGAAATGACTTCCGGGTCACTGTCTACTCACACTACCATTTCACTCTCCACCCTAACTGAAGTATTTTTCCCAACGTAAGCCTAGAAATTATTGATTTCTTAAGTGCGAAAACCTTGGCTAATTTTGATAAGTATTCCATGTTTAATAAACTTGCTTATTTACAGGATTTGGTTATTGTCTATGCAATACAGTATCTAGATGTCAACTACAGGACAAATTTATTGAATTTATTTGTTGTCAAAATAAGGCTGGTTTAACAAGAAGTTTAGATAATGCAGTATTTTTCGTGGTGATAGGAATGAAGTATTCTTCGAGGATATTGTTTCAACAAGGCCGCTCAAGAAAAGTATACATTTAAAAATGCTTCAACGTAGCACAGAATAACTAATATGAGACTTCACATCAACAACAGTTGAAAAAACAGGAAAATCCAAACAGATAACTCGTCTTATTGTGGAACTACATAACGGTCGGCACTAATAGTTTAGCAAGGAGTCGGACGCACAGCATTCAAGGCTCGTAGCAATATCTCAGCTTTGGGTCTACTAAGCTGTCTTTCAATGGTTTACACCCTAAATTGAGAGGAAATTGAGGTATTATGCCACTGTTTCCCACGCCATTGAGGTGGGGGTGTATTTGTTTCAAATCCGACGTTGAACCCACCTGTCGCGGCTTCACATTCTAACTTTGTTAAGAGTCCCATACTAGGACGAAATATTTGTCTAGTTTCGTAGTAGTAGTTGTTCAACCAGTCTTCTGGATGTGAAACTCCTTAACGCCTTATATTAACAACTGTTTGTCACTTTTTCTCTGTGATATTTCAGTCAATATGAAGTCTTGGTTGATACTAGAAACATTTAGACGGAGAAATTCTTGTTGTTTTATTTAGTCAGGTTGACTATCTGTATAAACAATTCATTGTCAAATTACATTTAATCTATGTGTAATACATTTCAAATAGTCTAATCATAGATATACTTACTTGTCTCTAGTGTTATTTAGTGGATAAGTCATGTGGTGCATGAAAATCGAGGTCAAATGAAATAATCAACTTATAGGTCAAGGTAATAATGTTGAAAATAAAGGTTACTAAAACAGTAATATTCTTACTGTTGCATTTCGTGTCTAAATTTTAATTAACTACTGTAATATTTCTTAATTATTATGACAATTATAACTTGTTTTTCCTTTGAAACCGGAAATATTCCTTCAGGATTTATCTGCATTTTCTCGATTGATCATGAGTGAAGTAGATGGGTGGGTAAATCACCTCACTTATCTTTATCAGCTCTTGTTAGTCGATCCAATTAAATCTTGAAACGGATTTCGAAAGCCTTCAGCGGTTCGTGACATTGGAAAGATATTCTTTTGCTAACAGAAGGGAAAGTTTACTGAACAACAGTTTATTCAGTATTAACCTATGTCTGTGAAAATAAAATCCGTATTTTTTCTTGGTGCTAGATTATAGGCGCCATCGAAGCATCGCTCTTGCATCCTGGAACAACCGACTAAGAAACCCTAAAATTAGAAATATAGTACTAAGAAAAAATGGCAGGTCGGTTGAAGTTGTCAATTGACTGAAGTAGTTGGGATATGTGAATGCGTATGTCCAACCACTGTCTATCAAGATGCATTTTTGACTGAAGATAGTTGGAAGGAACCCTGAGGCCGGAACCAAAGCATAAAGTTAGTGGTTGTCGGCCAGCCCTGTTGAGAAGTGCTGGAATCAGTCAGTCAGTTATAACGTAGAATTTGGCACGTGCGTACATTAGTTCAAGTTTCCATGCCCCATTAGCAGATAGAGATGAGATTGTCAGGCCAAATCCCAGAGTAGTGGTGGTAGTAACAGAGTTAGTATTAATGGTGAGGATTAGAGATTGAAGATAAAGTTTAAGAAAATATGAATCAGCGAAAAAGACCATGATGAATTCAAAAAATTAGAGTTTGGAGGAGCATAAAGAATGGATGCACTTGCCCCATTGTCAACAATTTTACGCCATGTCACCTAAAGTCTCTAATTACTGGTTACGATCATCACGCGGACCTCGATCAGGTAGTCTGCACCTATTAAAATGACTCGGTCCAACTGTCAATGACTTCATGGACTGGTGCCATGTTTTGGTTTGGCTGCCCCTAGCTTTTATCCAATCTACTCCTATACCAGACAACATTGCTCATCGATGTAGGTGGTGGTTGGGCATACGCAACACATATTTTAACCACAGCTAATGAAGACTCACCACTTTGATCTATTTACCATCTTTACCCAGTATTCCCGAATCCCTGCGCAATTAATTAACGGTGAAGTTAGTTGGGACTGTTCAGAATCCGTCACATGTATGCACTCTTTATCTTCTAAGTCTTAGTTTCCAGTATTCCTTCATACTTATGTTTTCATTCCTTCGCAGACTATATTCTTAATATTTTTTATTACTCGTTACTATTGTTATTACATTATTTTGGTTTCTTTTCTATCCGTTCTGTTAATCTTGTCTCGTCGTGACAGCTTGGTTTTATTATTCTAATGTGCTAGGCTCTATTTTAACTGTCTAAAGTCTTCAATAGATTTGATATTGTACTCTCGAAGGGCTTTATAAAACAGATTTAGCAGAGGTATTTACACCAATCTTAGAATTCATCTCAATTACGCATTTCTCAAGCACAAATTTAATTGTACACTATACTTCGATGGCTTCTCTAGGCTTCTATGTTATAATCTAATGACCCCTGCTTAGTGTCATAAATGTACTTTTCTCTGGGGGGGGATTTTGTCGTAACGTGACCGTTCGTTAAATTACTTGATTTGACCTTGTAAGGGCTAATACAGTTGGCAATGCTAATAAGAGTGTCTGTTCGGTGCCCTTACGTCTGCCTGATGCCTTCTCAATCCCAAACCGGAATAGGAAGAACACAAGTAACAGTGAACTGGAATAAAATTTACGCAACTAAGTAACTGTAGTTCATAAATAAAAAGTAATATACTAACATTTAATATGCTACGTGGGAGGAATATGACAAGGGAAACGTAATAATAACAAATAAAATATTCACTTTGTATACAACCAAAATAAATATAGTCGTCTATCGAAAAAGTCTTAGTAGATTATCAGCCTTTTTTAGGTACCCGATATACCAGATATAGAATATTCATCTTCATAAACTATCAACCATCTAACACTAATCTCAAATATTATTTAGTATCGAGCAGAATTTTTTTATATGTTCAGATTACCTGGACTCTGCTTCTTATACGACTGTTTTGAAAACAACCTCGACGTCGGTATTTTAAAACAAACTGAATGAATTATTTGTTCGGTCCACCGTTAACGTGTAGTTTGTATTTAATAATTCGTTTGATGGGCAAACCAATAGAGTAGCAATAGGGTCTACACAGCCCCCTCTTAGCATGTTTCCCCGTCAATCTGGAAATTAATGCTTTTGGTCCACAATCGATAGTCTTTATCTCTATGAGGAACATTTGGATGATGCTTTCATAATTTGCAACAAAAACCTGGAGCTCAATGATATCTTGGAAAATTCCATTGATTGCCACCATTTACATTAGAATCAGACGTTTTACCAAAACGAAAACAAGACTGCCTATTACAACTATCATTATTATGGAAAACCGAACTGGAATAACCAGCCCAGTTTTCATAGTTGGCTGTTTCTGAGTTGGAGCAGAAACTCGATTTATTCATTATCATGGTTCAGACGCGTCTGAACTGACGACAGAATTGCTAACGAAGCGAAAGAACTACGGTAGATTCTTATTAGTAATGATAATCCTTCAAAGTTTATTGACAGCAACATAAATTTAGAACTGCATTTTAGAAAAATACTCGTAACCCTAGAAAATGACGTTTCCACGATTATAAAATTCCAAAGATACTCGTCTTTTGTTATGAAACAAGTTACACTGGTCACACGAAGACAGTTCTTCCCAAGCATATCTCAATCAATAGTTCTATTTTGAAACATCTCGTAATTTCTAGACACGTGGCCTTAAGGTTAAACGTATTGTCTTCAGAAGTTTAAAAGTCAATAAAATCTTTTTTACTATGATGGTTTTAGTTATCCATCATTTCAAACTAAAACTAGTCGCACGGAAGAAACTTGTTCTAACTCTCATTTTATCATGATCTTAACTTTCTTTTTTTGTTTTTGAGAAATATTGTTTAACTCTTTCTAACACGTTTTTTTCATAATCGTCATTTATTGCATCATTCGATTATTGTATCCGTTATATTTATTAAGTTGATAATTATTTCTTAATTATTTCTTTTTGAGTTTTCGACAGTTATTTACATAATTAAGTAGCCTACTTTTGATTTAGATTACTGTTTAAATTGTTACATAACTCATAACTGATACTTTAATTGTAGTGATACCTTTTCATTAAATTTTTAGTAATTTTGTTTTATATATTTGGCATAATATATTATTATAGACTATTTTATGTTGTTAAATTTACTGTATATGAGATTACACAACTAATGTAGATGATATCGTTGAAAAGAAAATTTTCTTTATTCTGGTGTTCATAGAGTACAATTGTTGTATTCTACTGTAAACAGACATGAAACTAGTCTACGTTAGTAAAACTTATGATTTCTAATGGATAGATCGTGAGCTAACAATAATTTAACAATAAATTAATGATTACATCAAAGACGATCAGTGAGTCGTTTTATTAGTTTGCTGCTATTCCAAACTCAAATCGATCCAACATTGAAATACCCTACTTTATTTAATCATGTAGTAATAGGATATCTCTGACTTATCTATAATGGTAAGGATTTACAATTAGTTTCACTGCTCAATTATCGACTTTCAGCCTTTAATTGGTCATCTAGTTTTTACTCTTTAAATTTGACAATACCCTCAATGTGGAGGTTTAATTAATAATCAGAATGGAGAACGTAATCTTTGTTTTCAGAAGTGTCCAAATTGATATTTAACTATCTATTAATTGAATACTTAGTAATTAAAGAACTTACCACTGTTCTCAAGTTTCAGCTTTACACCACCTACTTTGGATATTACCACTAGCTCACAGATATATGAAAGTGTGAATCGAATTTGAGTACATAGAACTGTACCTGGCAAATGACTAACATAGTATTTATCTATTATTAGCAAAAGTTTCATTGGATAGAAATGGAATCCAGGATACGAGTCATTTCTTATTTCTATCTCTTCTGATGCATATACATACAACCTGGTGTTAACTCTAAGGTTGGAATTCACTCACAACCTAACTGTTGAGATGCCAGTGCGTTATCTACTGAACTTCTGGGCTCAGAAAGTCAAGAAGTATAAAGTTATTTGCAAGGGTTTGTACTTTCTCGTTGTTGATATTGAGGCTTGTAACAGATCAATCTGTTTCGGCATATGTGCATCCTGAGTGGCTTTAGTTGGTAGTGTCATTTCGTTTTCTCAAGATGTATATATCTCAAGAGAAATTAGTCAATTGAATGACTTATTAACAACTATCGGAAAATACAAACCTCTGCAATGAATAAAGACGGTTCAATGAAGTGAAGTTTATTTTCGATGATAAGCTAAATTTGCACATTCTTACTTATGGTTACGTAACACCTACAACTATCCATAATGAAGTAAATATATGTTACGTCATTTTTAGTGTTAAAAGACTCCAAATATCAAAACTAAATCACCAAGGTGATGTAAAATAGTAAAATTTGAAAATAAAAATTTGCAATTGATTGTCCATTTGCGGCAGAAACAACTAGGTGATAATGGCTTTTCTTATTCGGCATGCTAACAGGTAATCTAAACATGATTGCAATTTGCTTCATCTAGAATTCCGAAAACTTGACTCAATATATTTAGACAGATTAGTTGCATATAGGTTAACAAAGCAAGTGATAATTACTAACATTATGGAATATGAAAAAAAATTAGAACAAGGATTATAATCATGATACGGTAAGGAAGTGATTATTGATCCTTTTTTGATTTGAGTACAAGCATAAGTTTGCGAATTTTTAGAGCCTACTAAGCGAATATATTTCTGATCCGTACTTTCCACTAGCTGATTTTATTTTACTTCTGTAGATAATTTGAAGTTTGTAAAGCGTTGTGGAATATTGTTACTAACTTATTTTCATTTTAATAGCTTGGTAAGATAATGGTAGGAAGCTAAGCTTGGAACGAGCACTTTTGTGGAGTTGATGCAATCTGTTTCACAACTGTAAGTATATTGACAAGCACTTTGTTGGCCTAGAACAACGGTTTATCTTTGATATATCCACAACTCAGGTACTAACTACAGATGACAAGAAATTCTAACAAAATATCGCAAGTTTTATTAACGGTGCATAACTCGGCGTTTTAATGTGAACAGAAACACTGGGATCCAAATACACCCAGATAATCAGTCCAAAATGAGATATAACTTACTTTAGGGATTCCACAGCTGGTTACAATCCGAAATGACGGGTAATTCATAACTTCTGAAAATGTTTTGATAGTATTTGTGTTACTGGATAGCACAGAGCTGAAGCATTTCCTATCCTACTAAAAATCTGTATTATTATAGATATTTTACGAGCAGTAAGTTGAATCGCTTCTCATGCATTACTTAATTGTCTGTTCAACTTATTTGAGACACAATTAATTTCTGAATTTGAAGTTATTTCGTATCATTTTTAATATCCATTTTCTCCTAGCCTTTGTATAGCATCGACGATAGTTAATGTGATTGCAGGGAATCTGAAGTAACAGTAACTCACACCGGCGCTAAATGTCCACCATTTGTTGAAACTCAGTGAATATATCACATTGTTCATCCTAATGGAAGAGCTTCAAAATAGCTACAGTCACATGTAGTCAACATAGAACTTAGCATGAATGCTATTACATCTCATAACAACACAACCTATAGAGGAAATTAATAAGAATTAAAGCAAAGAATATCAAACAGAATCAATTTTAACCGAAATCTAAATGTAACGTTCAAAAAAGATACACGTGTATTGAATAACAACTATTCAGAAGAGAAAATTAACTGAAGATTTTGGATGGGAAGTAGTTAAGTGGTTCAACTACAACGCTGCTATCTATTTCTGTTCATGTTACCCAAGGTCTTCAGATATTGATCATAATCAAGAGGATACTAACTAAGTAGTTGACATGTGTAAGCATAACTACAACCAATATTTGATATCTCCAAGTGTTGATCTCATAGACTGGTTTGGTTAAATTTAGATTTCGTATAGTTTACTGGTAATTTTAATTGTTCATTGATAGCTTTTAATTATGCAACTAATATTTTTATCAACAAATACTTACTAATAATAAATATAGTGAATAGTGAGAGTGCAATGTTTTCTATTTCCTATTTCAGGTATGGCATATTCTTTACTTGCTGGTTTGCCCCCAGTCTACGGATTGTATATTGGATTTTTAAGTCCTTTATTATATGCGATATTTGGACGTTGTACACAATTTTCTATGGGTAAGTTTTAATTTATCACCGAACTTATTAGGTTGTCATGCATATATATATATTTATTGTCAGTTATTTTACGACCGTTAGATTAATTCGTCTCGGTGGCTTTGTTTGGGATTGGTTGTTTTCTTAAGTTTAATTATATTCATTTGTCCTTCCCTTCCTTTGATCGACCACGTAGTTGACCTTTATAGCATAGATTTATAAATACAATTTATGTCTTTGTGTCTATTGATGGTCGACCGATTTGAATGTCATGCTTTCAGAGCCTCTCTGACATTCATAGAATACTTCCGATCCAAAATTTGGACGATTTTCCGGAGGAATTCATGTTCATTGACATCAATGACAGTATGTTGTGCCATCTTACAGTAACAGTAATGTAAACAGAAGTATGGACAATGAATTATCAAGAAAACCATCAGCGTGAACTAACTTAACGATCACAGAACAACTCTCTTTTTTTGTATGAAGTATGCACTGATTCTGTTGTTCAGGATGATAATAAATATCCTACTATTTAATATTTATTCTGATAATTATGTAATCTATAAAGACAGTGTAAGCCAATCATTTCAGTTTACTCATTTGTATCACTATTATTCATAATGAAAATTGTCAACTATCAATTATTTAACTATAATTAATTCTTTAAACTTTATACAAAGATTAAATTGTAATACTTTATTCATTCAAAAAGTATACCTGATTGTTTTTTTTTCTAAATTTTATCTTATAGTTACACAAATTAATTCTATTACTTCACTTCATGCTTTACACATTCTATGTGTACTTAAATCATAAATAGTAACATGTTAGTCAAGAATATACATAACGTCAAATATGGTTAAACTTGATCATTTAATAAATATATCTACATATAGATTACTTATCAAGTGTAAATTTATGCATTTTTATTTTTATAAAATGATGTCATTTTCATTAAATTATCATATAAGTACATTTAGTTTATGTAAAATGAAATGTAATTTACTATTATGAATTTGTTCAAGTTAGATATTCATTGAAAATTAAGAAGCACTAGTCACTTATTTTGTCCTAATATGAGACACTTTAGAAGTGTGTATCCACAATTCGAGCAGAAAATTAAGCTTAAGAAGATCAGGTTTCAAGGAGAATGATTAATTATTCAACTACTGAGCCGGTATCAAAAAGTTGATATTTCCTACTCAGTCAATTCGCAATATATATGTACGTAACTTCATTCATTGTCATCAGTGTATAATTGTCTCATATTCGACACGGCTGAACTTCACTAGTTCACATATTTTCACTAAAGTTTCAGGAATTACCTCGAGAAGTTAATCAAGAATACGCTAACATTACCTGTAATTGGGTGTTGTAGAGATTAATAAATTTTAATATGATGTCGTCCAAACATATCGTGAATTGACTGGGTTATGGATATTAACCCATGGATGCCGGCCTAATGGTCTACTAGTTAATCGTTCGCCACGAAATCTGACCTTCTTGGGCTCTGTTCTCTGGTGGGATCCAGGATTCACAATTTTGAAGAGTCCCATATTAGAACGAATTGGACGTTTACTGCTTTTTCGTTTACAATAGTTGCCTAATTCAAGCCAGTTCAATACATTAAATTCATACACAACAACCTCCACAACACTCAGTTGAAACTAATTTATAGACCTGTATGATTTTAAAGTGAAACATATTTAGTAAATTAATGAACAGTTTTTCATTTAATCTCAGTTGAAGTAAAGGTTTTACTGCATAGATTGATTTCTATGACGAAAGTATTTTATTCTAGTTTGACACTTATCAAAGGTTCAAATTCATTACATAATCAATTGCGAAAACTTTACCAAAGTTAGATTAATCTACAGAAGAAATCAATTAAAATACATTAATCATGTGAATAGTTGATAACATATTATATCATCTCATGACTAACTTATGTGAAGGAAAAAGTCATCTTTCTCCAGCATAATATTCCATGAAGTTGATGCAGTTTAATTTGTATTGAACAAAGTATTTATATTCTTTCTTCGTTGTGCTTCCATTTACTTAAAATGAAAATGTGATTACATTGCTATGTTAGCACCACTGATTTCAGAATTGTTTTGGTGATCCCCGAGATATTAATCATATATCGTCGAAAGATGTTTCTTGGTTTCTGGAGTTAAATTCTTAGTGTTCTAATGAATCGCTAGATACATTTTGATGAAATTGTAGTATCCATTCATACTAAAGACAAATAGATAACGAGTTTTTTCAATATTTTGTGTGGTATGATTGTTGTAGAGAGTTTTAGTTCTCCTCAATAGTATTTTTAAAAAACAATAGCAACCCTACAGTGTACATGAAGAGTAATCATGTGTCAAATAGTGACACATTTTGGGAAGTTCTGTCGAAATGTTATGATTATCGTACAATCATCTGGGCAGGTAAGACAATCATCACTGATCATGTTGAATAATTGCTGTATTGTATCACAAATTGACTGAATTTGACTAGAAATATAGTCTTCTTTAATACTGACTCAGTAGTCTGTCTGACAGTAACTAACAAACTATGAAACACAAAATATCCTCAGTTCAATTCTTGGTGAGGACTATAACCTTAGACAAAATAGCAGTCCAGTGCTTTATATCTTTTAATGCTTTACTTACATACGTTTGTCTTTTACTAAAACTGCTCCAAGATTATTCAGAAATAATCACTACGATCAGCCATTTTGCAGGTCAACAGTTTAGTATTTACACTGTTAGCGTTTATTTCAAAGCAGATTAATTCATTCACCAGTTGTTGTATTGGTCTGTGCATTATTTTATGTATCCTATTTTATGTATCCAAAGTCGACTTATTTCAGTTGTGACTTTGATTTTCAGGAATATTGTGTGCTACTGTAATACACCCACACTTTACACTAGAAATCAACCATCCTCAACCTAGTACATTTAAATAGTCTAAAAACTTAACAAAAAGCAGACGCTGTTAATTTCGATTACATTTAAGTTACTTCACAACATGCTGGATATATAAACCTATTGAGTTAGAAATGATCACTATTTGAAACCCAGCTCAGTTTCTTAATGGGTAATATTAATACTACTTTTCTCTTAATTACACCGTCTTACTAGTGGAATTTCACTCCATTATACGTGTTAAGTGATGAATTAATCCTAGGTATGACTCATTGAGCAACTGTTCAAGCATGAGCCATTTTGCTTGTAACCCATCCAACTCCTTCTGAACCACTGTTTCTGTTATTCAGTTGAGTAGAAATAATAATCACTAGAATCGTTAGCTGTATTGCTTTTCTCTGTGCATGACATAGAGTCTGTCGCCTGCCCAAATGAATGGTCAAATAACATAGTTCATTTAATTAATTCTACATGTACTAGGCGGGCACTAGTTACGTTCTAGTAACCGTTTAAACAATTTTTCAGCTACTTATGATTTTAATAAACTTATAGAAATTTATTTCGTTACACGTGTAATAGTCTTCCAGCACATTTAGTGTGTGGCTTGTATTAGAGTCTGAAAAACGCACTTTTTGCTATTTGGGACCTATCAACTGGATGTACTGTATATTGATATTGATGTTTACACTGAAACTCAAATCCAGTTTCTTTCTCATTAAACGCTAGCTCATTTATGAATCGAACTACTGAGTCCAGATAGCCACTTACTTGTTTACTAGGTTGAAAGTATTAATATAAGTTTATAATTTCCTATTGTTGATATTAAAGACTATAAATTGATTGACCACCACTGACGTGTATACAGTCCGAGCAAGCTGCATTGATATGATAGTGTCATAAGTTTTGATATGATCAAGGATATAGCAACTTTATGTTTGGAGTTATACATTATCATGCATATCTAGGTATTGCGATAGATCAGTCATTGTCGTTGATATCAACAAGGGTAAATTGTAAATACACTATATATATATATATATATATATATATATATATATATATATATATATATATATATATTATATATATATATGATTATTGAAAAAATAGATTTCTTTGTTTATACCAAGTTTCCCTAAGTAAATAAAACCCAAATGGTCTGAATGTACTCGAACAAAACATTATAAAAAGTGCACATACCTACACATAATCACTTATATACATGCATAAATGCACAAATAATCAATCATTCTATATAACTATTATTTAAATGATAAGGTCAAATTATAGATCATCATATTAGATCTGAATGGATTAATTAATACTTAATGACTTATTTTAGTAAAGATGTTTATCGATAATATGATATTTACATATACACTAGTCATAAGTATTAATCAATATTTCAAATTGATTGATTTTGATATAGGATTGATTTATTAAAGAATTTATTATAATCAGTAAAATAAGTTGAGATTATCTTGAACGTTTATTAAGCGCTTTTAGTTAATTGAATACGTCATAGATTGATGTTGGTAGGGTACCATTAAAAATCAGGTAGTACTAGATAGCTGTTTCGTCTAAGTATGAAACTCATCAAAGGTGTGCAGCTTAGATTCCGCCTAAGTGACCTGAGAGTGACAAACACCTAACCCTTTGCACCAGTGGGCTGGCATCCAGTGACAGAATTTCTACTACCATTAATTTGTGATATAGAGCGACGATTATCCATTGTTATTGATGGAAACTGCTTTACTCCCAACAAGTCTGAACTCTACCAGTCTCAACTTCTCATTAGAGCTTCAGGAACACCCTGGTGTTAGTCACTAATGGGAACCATATCACAAATTAATGGGAGTGGAAATTCTACCGTTGGATGTTAGCCCAGTGGTGCAGAGAATTAGGCGTTCGCCAACTTGAAGCCCTTCTCAAGCAGAATCTAGGGTGCACATTGCTGAGGAGTCCAATGCTTAGAAGAAACAGCCCTCTAGTGCTTCCTGGTTTTTAATACTACTCTACCAATATCAACCTGTGATTTCATGTCGCATATTCAAGCGACCTGAGTTCTAATCTTTAACTAAGCAGCACTCCACTCAAAAATAAATATACACCTTGCTGACGAGTGTCAACTCTCAAGAAATCTAGGTCGTGAGTTTCCTACAGACTACCTCCAACCACCTAACATAATTTTCTGGTTCCAAGCATTTTGTTGATAAGTTGTAGAATTTTAAACTAAGGACTTAACATTTGTCTGCAGCCTCTACTTATTGATACTCAGTGGTCCTCTGATCTCGATGAGCTTGTGATCTAAGTTCTACTCGAACTCACACTAGACTATAAACAGAAGTTTACTGTATACATGTCAGTATAGAGCAGCTTGATATGCCGGATGAAAAACACAATTTTATTAACCAAAGTTTGAAATGTTTGGCGTCATTTGCATACTAATATTACAACATTCACTCTTTAAATAAATAAATAAGTGACTTAAAGATATAGGAATGACGCAGCTAACGATGAGAACGCTGGAGATAACCTTAGACCTAATACGCTTATTGCATATGTTAAACTTTTCACTGAACTGTTCAAAATTTACCGACTTCAATTAATTGGTCAAATTAACTAAAAAGAATGATTACATGCTTTATCTGTACAAAACCCTGCCTCGAATTATCTTTGTACACAATAGAAATAAACATTAACATTATGCAACTCCCTTTAAACATGTTATCTATTGATAAATTTTGAATATGGTACGCTGAAGTTAAGTGAAGTTGAATGAACAGATATGCCACAACAGATAAATTTAAACCTCGAATATCCAATATAATGCCAGGCGATTTCAATATAACTGCAATTCACTCGAACGAGAATTTAGATACTCGGCTCAATACATTTAAGTGGCTTGGCAATATACTGGGTGACCAAAGCCCACCAGTATTCTTATCAAAATAGTGAAATTGCATAGCAGAAAATTTGGTAATCCCATCATATTTTTATTGTCTTTTAAATCATATTTAAAGCCGCTATACGTCCAGTCTGAACACAATATTGATTATCATTGGAGAGTTCGTAGGGATTGTTAAATTTTACAATTTGCATCACGACATATTGTAGCTAGGCAACTATAGAAAACCGTGTAGCAGTTAAAAGCTTTTTCTTCCTCTAGTAGGACTCCACAGTAATTATCAACCACTATCTCACTGGAAGTCAATTGAAGAGTCACAAAGACTCATGGGAGGGGGGTGATTAACATTCCTATCACTAATTCGGCATCTAGTGGTCCTGGGTTCGATCTGTGACTGGAGTATAGATGCGCATTTCTTTGGAGTCATATGATACAATGAAACAGTCATCAAATTCTTCCTAGCTTTCAGTAGTTGTTTTGTTACACAAATGATTTTTATGTAATTTGCAAATGATTAATTTTATGAATTGACGTATTAAATCGGTACATGTTGAGTCAAATCATACAACAAATTGTGAAATTTCTGCTGGGATCATTACTTAATCTTTATTCATGTGCATACACAAATATTTATGACCACATGTGATGTCATGATATCCCTTTCTATCACCGAATAATACTCAATACGTGAATCCTATAGTAACGACAGCCCGTTTCTTCGAAGGGCAAATGAAGAGGAAAATAATGGGAGTTTGCGAACTACAATGCTGGTACTGTTGAATTTCTTAGTGATTAGATTCACGAAACGTTTTAGAAATTTTATGATGGTATATGAATACACATAGTTAAAAAGGCATAATTAGTTGATCAAAACAAATATATATTAGAAAAATTCATTGAATATGTCACAGAATAATATTGACAGGGTACCATTGAAAGCCAGGGAGTACTGGACAGCTTTTTCGTTCTGGTGTGGAACTCCTCAGCAGTGCGCACCCCAGATTCCGCGCCAGTGGCTTCAGGTTGGTGAATATCTAACCCTCTGCACCAGTGGGTTGGCATCCAATGGTAGGATTCCCACTTCCATTAATTTATGTTAATAAGTGCACCTTTTAAAAAATATAATGACCCAAAAATTCCATCAAGTCGCAACTGTAGGAAGTACAACCATTTACAATGAAATGAAATGGAAACTGTTATACGTAAATATTTAAATGACTTTAACTTTAAACCATGTATACCTATGAGTTATGTATGCTGGAAAAATTGATCGATGGTTGTAAATTATTAGAATGGGATGGTTTTATGAATTCATTTAAACTACTTGGTAGTAGTATCAAGGCTGGAAATTTAAATTTATTAGAAGGAAAATTTCCCTGTTCTATGATTCTAGACAACACTCAAAGATTGTTTTGTAAAAGGAAGTTAGTTTGTTGAAATAAAGATGTTCAAAAATTTAATATTCTGTTTTTATTTAACGTTTCTGCGTCCATTTTTGTAACATGAAATACTTATTTACCGTATTATTGACTGACATGCACTATCGAAAGATTTCCTCAGTATTTGGAATAGTAGTGTTTCATTGGTAACTGGAATAGCTGTCACCTAGAGCAACAGATGACAGTGTTACCATTCCTTTGTCAAAGAAACAAATAACCATTTTTCAAGCCCGCTTCAAATGGCACTAAGTTATCACTGCGGGGGGGGGGTCTTAACAGTCAGTTAATTGTTTAAAAAATTATTTCGCTTGTGAAATTTATATCATGTAACTGATAAAATGAATTTCAGCAACATTATGTAATGCATTATTGCAGTACATGTCAAGTAATCTGACCACACATTAGCATGTCATAATAAATAAAGACATTTGTGACACACGTAGACATCTGTAGCTGAAGAAAATAAGATTATAAGGAAATACGATATGAATCACATTACTCTCAATATTTAATCATTATTACGTAAGTAAGCTTAATGTAAGTACAGATTATTACTAGACACATTGCTGTGTAGCTGGGGGGAAGGCTGAACTTTCATATGGAATATTTTTTCAGATTTAAGGATTCACTCCGTATCCGATCACAAATCCTGAATTAAGGTAAACCTTGCGACACCACTTAGTTGTGACTGGAAATGAAAGAACATGGGTTTCGGTCACCTGTTTTCATTGGTGCATGTGATTTTATCGTTCTTGAAGTATTTTAGTACTTGTTCAACCAACCTAATACACATAACATGACAAATCCTCTTTACGCATTTACATTCACACAAATTAGTTTATCTAAATAAAGATTTTAACAAATCAGTGTGTGATTTGATTTCTGTGTCTTGCTCTAAGATATCGCATCATTCTAATAAATCTCGTTTCCTGATTTCAGTATAATGTTATCTAAGTTCTATTTAGTGGTAACGCGATTGTATTGACTAATTTCGCAGTACTGGAAAGTGTAATCGGATGTTGAGTTATTTGGCTTCATGGTCATGTAGCAAATTTTATCAGCAGAAGCCGATTGATAATAATGGCTTTGTAGCTTTAATTACTTGCTTTTCCATGAATATACAGTATGTATCTGTAGGATAATTACCAGACTACTTCTATATAACGAAGTCCTGAGTTAAACTGTCGAAAACTTCAGGCATTACGATTTAGTGATTGTGCAACTTATACAAATAATAACCAATGGAAACTACTAATGATTGCCTCAACTTTAAATCTATTTGAAAAATTTGTGTATACTGGAACTTTGCTTGATTTTTATAGTATTGCTTCAACACTATGATCTAAATGACTATTGTTCTAAAATTTGAGTTGGTAAAAGTTTCCAACCGTAACTTTTTAGTGAGTTAAAGTAACATGACTTCTTATTACGGGCAGTTTGCAACCTACCACTTTGAATTTAGTTAGCTGAAGTGGGATGATACAAATGTTGGCTAGTTGGCTAGAAAATGCCTACATAAGTGTTAGTTCGGATAAATGTGGTCCTTAGTGATAATAAAATTTCATGGATTAAACTATGACCTTACCATCAGTTTGAAAGACCGAACTCCGGATGCACTATTTTCTGATGTTAGTTGATTTGAGGTAATCAGCAAGAAATTTCTAATTTATGTTTATAGTGGTTGGTACACACCTATCTGCAACTGTGAGATAACTGACTCCTTCTTGAGATTTGAACTAACATCACACCCAGGTCATTTTGCCACCTGGTCGGTAGAATTTGGTTGGTACTGAGGATTATACAAAGATGACAATCATTACTACTCAGTTATCATCCAATATGAATATCTTAACTTTATATGAAGTCAGTTGCGGCTGGTGTTGTGTCTGTGATAAAGTGTAATGTGGATTTGAATTTGACTAATAATGTTATTACCCAAGAGACGATAGATACTCTTTGCTGAAAAATACCAACGAATGCGAAATCTAGATTCATGGTTTCTTCCTCGACATGTTACCATAGCCTTTATACTTATAATTAATTATTTAAACTAACCTGAAAATATTCAAAATGATTCACTACAAGTTGATCTATGCACTATAGTTGTTATAAAAAGTGAACTACTCAAACTTTTTGGTCACCTATGGAACTATGCAAATACTAGAATTAACCTGCGTGTTTTATTTGTTTAAACTGAATAATTGTTAATACAAACTGTATTCAGTCACAAAATATTGTGATAAGACTACAAATTATTATTATACTGAATACTAAAGTATACAAACAGAAAAATTGCAGTTGTCGATATAGTATTTTTCGAGTCTATCCTTTGGAAACAAAAACACGACTGACATACACTGAAAGTCATACAGTACATACTTAATAGATGAAGTAAAACATATTTATAGCAAGTGAACCGATAACCAATTGCCATGTTTAAAGATGGGTGGTAGATACTAATTATTGAAAACTTTTATAAAAGTTTTTTTGAGTAGCTGCAATTTGAATTAATGTTAAATGGAAATTTCTGGCGAGACTGTATAACCATTGATGAAAATCTCTTATTGTAACAACATTTAAAGTACCGAATAAACCTATTACTATTATTATTATTATTATTATTGACTGTTTGGAGAACATACATTGTCGCTCACATTGAACTATATAATTTATAATTCAGAATGAATCTAAAAATTATATTTGCCATTAATTTATTAGAAAAACTGAACAGTATTTTCCAAGTTTTAAAGAAATTTGAAGATACAGTACTACTATTGACCTGGTTGTGTCCTATGTAATAAACTAATAAAGGTTATTAAAAGGAATTTTTAAGCAATGAAATTATATTTGTCACTTTTTAGTAAACTAGTGGTATTTGTTAGGACGAACTATATATTTACCTAAATTTGTCGTTTATGTGTGCATATACTAGTTCAGCTGCTTTTATTGATAAAACTTTATAACATTCACCACCAGGCAACTTAGCTAGTGAACTAGTGAACATCTCCCATTATAGATCAATACAGGTAAAGTATATATATAACTCCGTTTTATCACAACTGATAGACAGCAATCGTGTAGCAATGACAGATAAACCATTCAAAGTGACACTCTGTGTAACATATATAGGGTATGAATTCACTCACCTCATATAACAAACATTTCACAAATTTGAGCCAACTATCTTAGTCTGTGTTTAAAAACATTTGTGATGCCCCCCCCTTATCTCTTCCTTGGTTTAACATTTTTCACAATTGCGTGTACGTATTATCGTGTATTAGAATAACGCCTATGTAAATTTGATTGACAGCCATATTATTCATTTATATGTTGTACTGATCTTAACTCATACTTTTAATGATTAGTTCTGTTTCTTCATTCTTTTGAGTCATTTTCTATGCTTTACTCATACTCACTTGTTTAATGTTTTCATTATGCAGTTGTAATTTTGTGGCATATAACATTGAGTTTTTACTACCTAGAAACTCGATTGTAAGTGTTTCCTAATTTTTCTTCTAGAATTTTCACACTAGCTGATAGATAATTATTATGGTGTTCCCCCCTCGCCATCCACAATTGTTGTTTTACTAACGTTTCTTCACTAGTATTATGGTGTGTACGGTGATTTATAAATGGGTTTTTCTATTCTTCTCAAGTTATGAAATTGCGAAATAAGTAAATTAATCCAATTCCGTTAAGTTAATCGTCATGCCTTTACTCGAATTACCCATTTCCATCTATTTACCCATGCATGACATCAGAAATTATGCAGTTACATCTACCGTGTCTTACATAGATCATACAGTTTCTGATATATGAGCATTCTACACATAACACTTAAGTTAGGATTTGATGTAGTGGAATATTGACATTCGGAATATACTCATAGCTCTTTACACTGACTGTGCACCTAGTAGTAACCCATATGCTATTTATCTACTCAACACTATAAAGGACTAAACTAACATTAAAATAGTCACTACTCGGTGACCAGTCAATGTTTAGATCTCAATCCTACTGGCGTTAGTTGTAGAAAGAATAGTGGCAATGATTAAGGTCTCGCAGAGTGGAATTCGTTTTCACGGGGTGGAGGATCGGTCCTCTAAAGATTGCAGGTATACCCTACTGACGAGTGCCAAGTAATACTAAACCAAGGTTAAATAGTTTCTTACTAACTATCTCGAGATTACTCTTCGACAATCTTGAGTATGCAGTGATAACCAAGTCACTTCAGATGCGCATTCCCTGCACTTAATAACTTGTTACATAGAAATAATGATCGTTCATCTGATTGCCCTTACGACCGTTTTCGTTGTACTTATTGGTAATTCTATAAACGATCGACAGAGATCCTTTTCATCTCCCACTAGTTATATTGGTTAGTGAATAAATACTTGAAGTGAATACATTCTTTCGATTATCATTATAGATAGGTCATTAGTGAAATTAGAAAAAAGCTGATAACTACGTTTATTAACTTTCTATTTACTTTGTATAATAATTACATTACCAAGAAAAATGGTGAGTTATTTGAGTAAAAGTCGACTGACCATTTATGCCTGCTTACTCTATATACTTACATTCATAAATTGTTCACGACCTATAGAGAATATGATCATCGTGATACTCAAGAAGTATCAACACGGTGGTTTGTATATTCCCCACCATATATATATATATATATATATATATATATATATCACATCCTCCGTTCCTTGTAGAAACGAGACGCAGTCGCTATGAAATTCATAAATCAAATACATTAGATGATGAGAAGAAACTTGACCAGTGTATGATTGATCGTAAACATTGATGTAGACGACAGTCAATCATTTTAAAAATGTTTCGTGCAAACTTTTATTTCATTCAAATATAGGTACGTTTGCTGTTGTCAGCCTACTGATTGTTGGTCCGATTGAACAACATAGTTCAAAAATTGCAACAAACTATCATAACTCCATTGTCAATTCAAACTCCACATTAATTGAACATGTAATAACTGATGGATTGCCGCTACACTTAGAACCAAGAGCAGTTGTGGCCGTAACGCTTACTTTCCTAGTTGGAATCGTACAAGTGAGTTGCATCGATAACCATATTAAACTAATGATCGGCTTCTCACAATGATTTGTAATTTCTCACTGTTGATAATCATAACTATAACTAATCGGTCCTTGTTACCATATGTGCATCCTGATTGTAACACCTCGAATACAATCACGCAGTGTGAACACCAATACTGCAGGGATGCAGGTATATTCAACTAATGAATACGGAATAGAATTAAACATTCATTTTGGGCTTTACTTCAAATCTCGCAACCAGTTTTCCTAATGGTCTACTTTACTTTAACAACTCAACATCTGCTTTCACGATGACTTTTCTGAAAGATTTGTATGTTGGGTGCCTGAATACATTGATAGGCACAGTACGTTTTACCATAATTGATAATTTATTATAAAAAAAGGGAGGGTTATTGATAGATTACATATATTGATTATTTACTAGGAGAATAAGTGGAGTTCTTCGTTGTTAAACAATTTCCGTCGCTATATGTGTATTATGAGAGGATGCGTGGAGTGGGGGTTTGTTCAGCATTAGCTTTTATTTACACGGTTTATAAAGTTCTGACTAGCAGTAGAATCCAAGACATGTATTTCGTTTTAAAGGCTGATTTTACACGATCAAGAAATCAAATGTAATAACGAAATAATAGCGATTTCTTGATTGTGTCCTTATTAGTTTAAAAATAGTATGGGTTTTTAAATAAGCTTTTCCAAATGTGAAACAAAATGGCTTCTTCCCTATTGATCCGTGACTTAAAATGATGGTTTTAACTGCTTTCTTTCACGTACTTTACTGAAAATTGTAAAACTGCATTCCTTGAGTAGACCTGAAGCATTCTTGATCTTCTTAGTTTTCGAATAACTGCAGATCATTTTACAGATTACCACTGAATCTCTTACATAGCAAGAAAAACTGTGACATCATTTCGTAGTAGTATGAATAAAATTTTGGTGATCTTGACGTTTTCTTTATCTGACTTCATATTCTCTCAAGTTATTGATTTTCTGCATTGGTAGACTATTGTCAAAGCAACATGTGTACAATCTGATATGCATTCCGATCATTTTATAAAATTTATATTGAACAGATTGCATCGTACTTTTTTTGATCTGTGAATCTACAATACAGTAAAATCATTGAATAATTAAAGCATGTAGGTAGATGATATTTCCGTTTTTCTGGTGTATAGCTGGTAATTTATATGGGTTTAATAAAGCACCATTGTACTGAGTATTCAAGGATTTATTAATTATGCATTTTGCTTAAATTTCCTTCCACAATGGAATGAAATCCGGGGTAGATAACACTTTACTTCACAGATCTGACATAAAATATTGACTTCTACTTTATTCTAGTCTTAGCAGTAGTTACGGAGTCAATAGGAGTTAGAAAATCTGAGTTCAATTCCGTGTAAAGTTGTGAATACACTAATAGTCCTTCTACATAAACTTAAGTTACTACTTACCGTCTGCGAACAAATTTTTGTTACACTCCAAACTTTCGAAACCGTAAATCAAAAGGTAGAACAGAAGAGGAACTTAGCTCAAGTAGGTATAAAATATATACCGAAAATTATCGTACTTATAGTTTTAATCTGATTATAAATCAAGAACGTAATTCATACAAGTTGGTATCAAAAGGTTTCCCAATCGACTGATGAGAAGATGCTGTGTCAACGCTATTAGAAATGTTACTGAATGGTTTTTAGCTCTTTAGAGGCTTCTGGCAGCTTCTTTAGGTTCTCTAATGGCCTTTCCAACATGTGCAACTACGACAATGACTACAATAAAATGGTTGACTGATTATTACTGTTTCTTTCTTTCGAGTTGGTAGCAATTCAGACAAATAGAGAATGTCACTACAAAATCTCGCCATAAAAATAGCTTATACAGATAACATGCACTGATAATCCACTATTTTCTTTGTAAGCGAATACAATATTTTGTGCGTACATTTGAGCAGATTAGAATAAGTTTATCTTATATTTCCTGGACACTCATCAGCCAAAAACGGCCTGAGTTTACAATTATTATCATCATTACTATACATTACAATATACATACCGTAATCGATCGACAAAATCTATTTCAAAACAGAACAGAAAAATCATAAAGTTGAGATATTTGACGAAAATATTAAAAATTGGTGGGTATTTATGTAAGGTCAATTGACGAGAATGTGGCATAACGGTTATCAACGATCAGGGAGAATAATAACCGAATGACGATATATAACAAAAGATCTTTTGTAATTGTCGCTGAAATAAAGTGAAGTAAAAAGTAATCTAAATACGTTTCATGAATTTAATTTGTTCTACCGTAGCAATGAGAGGTTAACCGAGATATCTTTGTGTAAACAGAGGCCAGGTTGAAGGCATTTAATGATAACAGCTTCTACACAGCGGAGTAAAAATGATATTTTTTTGTTTAATGATTATTTTGAAAAATTTAAAGACATCTACTGTGCGTTTACTATTAACTTAATTTTTGGTTATTGCATTCGTGAATCTCTTTCTTCACTTTAGACTTAGGTTTCGTACATTGTGTTTAGAAATCCGAGTACAAAATTTCGTGACGAAAATTGTTTGATGCAAGTATATCACATAGGTATCACATAGAAATTAGGGTTGAAATTCTATATATGTTCGTAATAATTGTTTTCAATACTTATAAATAGCAAGCGATAATGCATTATTTGTGTGTATATATATATATATATATATATATATATATATATGCGGGTAGTAGTGAATGACAACATGTTGAATGAACTTTAAATCATCCCATAATATTCACTGTTTCACTAATTAATTTACTTCAATAAAATTAACTTGTTTAGTCTGAATTAATAATGATAGGTTAAGGTTATTTGGAATATATTAGAAGCTAACCCAGTGTATTGTATTTAGGATGTTTCACCATTATTTTCATTTATATAATAAGGGAATAGTGTATAATAATGCGTAGATTTTAGTAAACATTTCATATCAAACATCTTGAATCATTTCTCAATTGTCTGCTATGAAAATGTTCACTGTAGCACAAAAAAATATGATGAATGAAAAATACAGGTGTGGTGAATACATAACATAGTGAATATGAGAAAACATTGTAAATGACCTCAATTAGTATGGCACATTTAGTTTAATGTTTACATTTATCACATGCTTAATTGAAGCGTAATTTTACAAATTATTGAAATTTTAATGCACTAGTTTCGTCAGCTCGTAATATAGATTAGATACTTAGATTAGTTGAATATTTCGAAAATTTTCATTTATTTAGACCAGATAACTAAGTCAGAGAGGTCGTCTCTGTATTATTATTAATAATCATTATATTATCCCATCCTAGATGTCAGATAGTTCTATGTAACTAGTAGTGTCATGCTACTTACTCGTTTGTAAGGCGTATCTACAGAATCTTGAAGAAACGAAAAAATATATTCCAAATTTAGCTTTCTGTCTATTACTTCCATTCTTAAAGTAACGACATCTCAGCCATCGAAATCAACTCACTAATAACTAACGTCGAAATGTTCCTGATGTTTTAGTAATTAGGTGTGACTGTTGAAGTTCGGACATATCAGGAGCGAGTCGGTTATTACTAACAGCATTGACTTACCGTCCTGCCATATCACAAATTGATCGGAATGGGAATTCCACCACTTAACATTCGCCCAACGATGCTGATAATTTAGTATTCATCTCAAGGCCTGAATGTTCTTCGTAGGGTCGAAATTTCCCACTGCCGAGGATTGTAATACTAGGACTCCTATCTAGTAGTGAATTAACTTTACTACACTACGTGTTTTGCAATACTGGGTAATTCGTAGTAGATACTAAAAAATTTCCTTTAACCTACATTTGGAGAACTTCATATAAAAAATACTTTGAAATTTCTCTGCACAACAAAATATGATTATTTTCATATGAAAAGATGTCTGGTAAGTTCTTACCTTTCTCATGCTTTAATATATATATATATATATATATATATATATATATATATATATATATATATAGTAGGTGGATGAAGGAAGAAATTAGAAAATCCTGAACACTGCTGTCATTTTGCTTGTTAGCTATGAGCAAGTCGCATATGTACTCTTGTAGTAACTGATGATATTTCTTGGATTTGTACCTATATCATCCATATTCATAAACTGAGACGTTACCACTGAGCTACTCGTACACCGACTGACCTCAACTCTTATCAAATTCTTTTTCTATCTTGTGAAATATTTGTGTTTCACTTTATTTGTGCTTTGTTTTAGAAGAAAAAATTAAAGATAGTCAATATCCGTACCTTCACAATGTTTCCAGTCAAATTTCACTAAATACCACAAGGTTTAATTTTGCGGATATTGTATCGATGAATAATATTGTCGGATAAAAATCCAAAAATATGATAAGGCTAGTTAAAAATGCCAAATACACTAAAGAAATAGATAGCTGTCAGATTTGAGTGGTGACTATACTGTCCATTATGAGTTTATTATGGTAGTAGTGAAATTTTAAATATTATCCAATATAATAAATTATGTATTTAGTTTTTTGAGGTACCGAGAGTTACGAATATACCTGTTATATGAATAAATAGAAGGTGAATACAATGAATATAAAGAAGACGTAAACACAATTACTAAGAGGCCTTTGTAAAAGATGAATGTGAAGTTCTAGTAAAGTTTAGAATATCTCTAAGTGCATATTCCTTTTGCCGAAATGCCTGAGAAATATAGGTTCAATTAATCTAATATCTCATTATCCAACTCTTACGTACAAATGTTAACGTCAAGCTAAATATTCTGTGATTGTCTAATAGTTGTCAGAGAAATTTAATACAAAATTCTATTTTCATAGATCTCATCTCTTGCAATCATTCTAAACTGTTGTAATTTCTAGACAAGTACTGAATCAGCAACTAGACAATTACTTCCACAAATACGTACAACATTCCTAGAGATAAAAGGTGTAGACGAGAGTTGTTCAAATAACGGGGCTTCAATCACCTAATAAGTTTCTTTTGTTGTTTTGAAGTCTATATCTGGAATACTCCATGACTGTTTTTTTCTTTCTTCTTGTTTTCTAACAAAAACTTTGATTCAATTTAAAGCTTACGATTGGTTTTTGTCGATTGGGGACATTCACATCATATTTGGCACCATCAATGGTTTCTGGTTATACATCGGGTTCAGGTTATCACGTATTAAGCAGTCAAATCAGTTCATTGTTTGGTGTAAAATCTGCAAAAAAATATCAGGGACCTGGTTCATTTTTTATGGTTAGTTAATAATTTTTCAAGTTTTATCACCTTTTTAATAGCTCAACGTTATCCACAGTGTTCGTCATTGTTCACTATACGTGCTGTATTCAGTATTCTTGAGAATATTTCTGATCATTTAGTGAATGAATACTGTATATTACAGTGTAATTTTTGTTGATTATTTCATTTTGAACATTTACAATTGTTTGTTATAGGTATGTCTCCACAAACTGGATGAAAAGTCTATTCATCAAAAGTTACATTATGAAATGAAATTGTTAATGAAACCACACTTTAGTGTTTAGCATTCATTCATTGAATGATTAAAAAAAGAAATAAGAGTTTTGGATACAACATACCTAATAAACATTGAAAATCTTACGGCTATCGTCTGATATTTTTTTATGGTAAAGGTGAAATATTTATTAATTCGATGTTTGCATAGAATTAAATCGAAAAAATGCATATGAAATAAAGCAAATTTTTGCTACTTTTCTTCATTTCAGTAACAATCTGTTAAATATTATCAAATCGTAAATTATATATAGAATACAATTTTATTTGTTTCATAGTCAATATATAGACAATGATACTGTTAAAATCTTGCCATAAGTCTATAAAACTGACATCATTTTCGATTTAAAATCACGAATTAATCTGACAACACTGACCATCTGTAATCACTGGACAGCTGTTTCGTCCTCATATACGGCTCTTCAGAAGTCCGCATCCACGTTCACCTCGGAGCCAGATAGTCTGAGGTTCTATTCCTGATTGCATTGTAGACGCGCACTGCTGAAGAGTTCCATACAAGGACAAAACAGATGTTCAATGCTTCCTGGTGATCAATGATTGCCTAATTCAGACCAGTTCGTGATATCGAATTGACATTCAACAATCTACATAAATCCCAGTTAGAGTGATATCATTTTACTTGAAAACTATAGAGACAGTAACAACAATGATTTAAACTGAATAAAATGAATTCATCTAGTTATAATAGTTTCATTTCATCTACTTAAATTATATAATATTACAACATTCCAAAAATCGTAGGTGATATATCTCATACCTCATAAAAATGAAGTTGGCTACAGTTTATTTTAAATATGTATTGATTTGAGGCAGTAAATTTGAACCTAAAGCCCCTGGGGAGGAATCTAGGGTATTCACCGTTGAGGAGTCTTGTACTAGAACAAAGCAGATATCCAGTGTCCCTTGGTTTTCAGTGGTACTCTGCTAATATAAATCTGTGATGGATTCATTGAACCTAATATGTTAGATGATTGAACGTAATCAGTAGGAAATCCTGGAACAAAGATAGATACTAGCTAGTACTAGTCAGCAAAGTTTAATTTTTGGTAAATAGTTGTTCTCTGTAAATACAAACTTACATTCCATAGCGTCACATTACCTATTCAGATTTAATTGGAAAGGATTGCTCAGGACAGAGTTCAATGGAGAATCCTGGTGAGCGGCCTATGCTCCTCAGTGAGGAGTAACGGGCGTAAGTAAGTAAGGTTAGATTTACTGAACATGTACCCGATGTTCTTAAACATACTGGATTAGGGACATTCATATAACAAACAATGCAACAAACCATGATATTCAACATAAACAACTTAAAATGGCACAAGAAGAAGGTTTGCATTACAGGATGCACTTTTTTTAGGCTTCTTATCAATTATGAATAGCCTAAAATCGACGTTGAGACGAATGTTCTGAATGGAAATAGAAATCATAATGAATAGAATAGAGACACATGACATGCTAATAATTGTAGTAAAATTTAACGAGTATCTATATGCTGCGAATTAAGAGTGGACAGGAAGGGATGACGTGGTCATTGAAAAAGTTAAAGAAAGAAAGTATTGCATAATCATAAAATAATCAGAATAAATGGTTAAATAATTACTCGATGGAATTTGAGTGAAAATCATTTTCGTTTATGAACATAGGAGTAAGTACATACAAGAAAATTGTTATGCTTATCACAGTAATGAATGGGATATTGAGCTATCTTTCCGGAGACAAGGTTCAGATTTAAAACATCTGTTAACGATTGACTCTGAAAACGCAGTAATAATGGTGGATGAGAACGCGCAAATGTGTCGCGAATTGACTGACTTATAAATGTCAGCCTTTGGGAGCCGACTTAGTGATCTAGTGGTAAAGCATTCGCTAAGGAACCAGAGAGCCCTGGGTTCAACAGCTGATGGTGCCCTCACGGTACACTATTGAAGAGTCTCATACTAGAACGAAACAACTGTCTAGTGCTTCTTGATGAAAGGTGGCTGTCTAAATCAAACTAATTAATGATGTCAAATTAATAATGGCGTTTTTTACCTGTTTCAGTTTTGAATGTTCCCTTAACATGCATATTATATCCACTGTCGATAAGGTAATTCGAGATTGCAGTCGTAAAAACGTTGCCGTTTCTCAGACATAGGCTTCTAAGAACCTGCTTAGGAAACCTGATAGATACCTTTCGTTTAGTCCTTCTTATTTACTTGCTGCCACAAATGTGTGTGAACAACTTTTACATTAAATCAACAGATTTGTCTTAAAACTGATCTTTTGACCCACTTCGAGATAGAAGATAGGAGATTATCATCTGTGTTAACTAATCAGTTGGCTTTATTTGTTAATTTAATGGATTCCACTGGTAGACAAAAATCTATGAACACATATATTATTGAATTATAGTGTGGGTAGTCATGTATATATTATAATTCACTACAATATTAACTAGATTCAAATCAATACATGAAAAATTGTTAATTTAATTTTATTGAAGTTCTTGTTGTCGGATCACTTTAAATGGTTTACGTTGTTTACCTTTATATAGGTGATGGTCAACATATTTTTTTTTTTACCATTTTAAAATAAGTTCAACCAAATGAGCACCTTAATGTTCAGAATGTATGTAAAATGAAAGTACTACAAATTAGTTAAGAGTAGAGATTATATTTATCAAGTTGTTAATAATATCTAGGTTTAGATATTGATGTCGTAGAATTGTTTATTAATGAGTATTAGAACTAAAGTACGGAAATGAGCCAATAAAGATTCAGAATACATTCTCAAAGTCACATAGTTCATATTCCATGTTGATGATATCGACAAAAATATAATAAGAAAGTATTTACATGAAAAAAGCTGCTTCGTAAAACTACTTTGTGTGGTTGTGATAATGGGATGCAGCGAGTTGGGTTTAAAGGTTTAAGCTAGGGTTTATTCACTCAAGTAAAGTTTAGATCATTGTTGACATGAAGCATCCACTATATAAAGGATCATGTTTAAGAACACGTTTTACCCACATAAATGAATACTGACGATAGCATTTACGATTATTTTTGTTATTAAAAACTGAACATTTACAAGCTCTTGTTAGTCACAATCGAATTCAGCTATCGCTATATCGCTCAAGATGCACATATAGCAACAGAGACTGACTAGTTTCAGTCCATGACAAATTCAAAGAGATCTAAATGCATCCTAATTATATTTACATGTCCTCTTTATCGATTGGCTAAAAATTGGTTTCAAGTTTTTGAGGTTACTTAGAGAGTTTAATAGGCTCATCGTATAGCTTAGTTTTACCGTAAATGACTGAGATTTAATAAAGGATTTTATTTTATCAACTATTAATTAACAGATGAGTCTTAATTTTCATTAGACCAAGTTTATTTACTGTATTATCAGAGTAAATCAATTTGCAAACTGAAAGGCATAATTTTTTAAAATGATTGTCTACAGACAACTTATTGTAAATGTTCACGTTTTCACATAAGTGCAATATGCATAGAAGCCAGGTACTTCAGGTTTCACAGTGAGCATTTATCAATTAGATCATCAGATTCTTATCCAGTGATATAATACATTTACAACTTTTATTTATTAATAGTAGTGAAATAGTCATTTTAAGTTGTTGGTGATAACCGTTTTGAACTACAATTGAATGAAATCTAACATACACGACTTCCCACTAGAAATTTAGAAATCCACCTCAAAATCAATCAATAGTGATGTTAATCCATGATAAAATTCTCTTTCAAATTTAACCATTCATTACAAACCTCAAAAACAGATTCCAAACTTGTCTTGATCTTTTATCATTATGTTTATTCATTTCATACAGTCGTGTCACATAAGGCGACCTTCAGATAGTGAACCTATACGAAATAAGAATCACTTGATTCATTTTCTGAATTGGTTAATTTGGTTAATTGTAACAAAGAATTGATTAATGTGTACACAAATTCAAAACAAGTATAAACGTGTTTTGAGTAGTTTAAGGTACATTAATGTATATGTTGTTTGCTTATTAACGAATTGATTTCTAGTGTCATCTACAAATATATCTATAGTGTGATTATTTAGCTCTGTTCTTTTTAATCAGACTATACATAACTGTTTGGACTAGTAAAACAACCATTGTTAAAACTTGCTTAAGTGGCTAATTTTATGGTCATTTATAGTAATAAAATTAAAAACGATTAATACCTATAGCTTAATGTATGTGGCTACACATGAATTTAGGTCATACTGAATTCTTATTCATTACATACATTTGATGTTTGGTGTCACTGATCTATTTATCATTTTTCCTTATCATCCACTTAAAATATAACAAATTGTCATTATTTTTATTTACTTTAACAGTGTAATTCACAATGAATCACCTAATCAAAATTTACGTATAACTGGTTAGGCTGAGGAAAACTGACATTATTAAGATGGGGAGTAGGAACATCTTGGGAGAAAACTGTGTAATCTACAAGTCTATTCGGTTTGTAGGCTTCATACATGTCTGTATTTATCAATAATTATCTAAGCAACAAATAAAGTGATTATTCGAAGTGCAAATCATTCACTTTCCGTTTGTTGTTACTTTTAACTGTTAACTAAGTAACAAGCTCATCTATTGAAAATCCAGCATTCATAAATTTCTCTTAAAATATTTAAGAGGACATGTCTGCTGAAAAATTTGCAAATTTGTACTCGGATAAATTATTCACCACTTTCACAGCGGCATGTTTTTAATTGATATGAAATGGGGACGAGCATAAGTAAAACGAGAGCATAGGGAGTAAATTGAACAAACTTCAAACGATTAAGAATTCAATTTCCGTAGACAGCTGTGTACTCAGAATATGCCATTCAAGCTAATGAAAGTCGATTTGACCTTAATTGCATCACTTACTAGATGATATGTTCTATCAGTCACATTATCAAATGGAATGGGTTATTGGCAAAATAAGAGAATTGAAATAAAGGAAACACAACGAAATTTTTTTGTTTTTCTATTTTTTGTCAGAAAACCGAGAAGGAAGAAGGAGAGCCTAAATCTAACATTAGATATTATAGTTCAAATTGATGCATGCTTATATGTTGAAAACCAGGTCATATTATGTAAGGGGGGTTACGTCATAAATGTTTTCAGGATGATAGTGAGGTCTGCGATAATTGTTAATTAGGTTTCAAAGTCTATACATTATGTCCAAATGTAATTTTGCTGTTAAAAAATGTCCTTACAAAGTTTGTTTACACAATTTAGGGTAATCTAACTTGTAAGAAGCGTTGCCCAGTATTTCAGTTAGCCACCGTTTTCATCAAATTGTTTTAGTCCTCCTGATTTAAGTCGAAGCAATTCGTGTTTAGTACAAAAGAAGTATAGTTACATAGGTTAAATAAAATTATTCCATGATGGACCTTCATACTTCACTACTGGTGGTGGGGGGGAGGAGGAGGAAATAAAAACTCTCTACTTGACTCGTAAATGTAGATTGGAGATATTATATCACCTGTAAATTACTGTTGTTGCTGTTGTTTAACAGCATAGTGAGGTGATCGAATAAAACGTTGTTTAGACTTAAGAACATTCGTTTAAACCCCATCTTTTAGATAGTCATAATCGCTTTGGAGCTTGGTACCAATATACTTTAGATCTCGTCCCCATACCAGAGAGAAAAAATCTCTTAAATGAATATCGAAGAATCAGGAAAATTATAATTAAAGTGACTTTAAGGATGATTAACCACTGATAGTATGGTTTAAGACAACAGAATATAAAGGTATACATGAAAGTATACTGTAATTCAAAATGTAGCGAGGAGTTGAAGCACTGAGAACTTAGTTTGATCCCGAGTCATGTTACCCAGCATTATCAGTCACTTTCCTGGTTATTTCTCAAAACTCTCAGGAGATAGTTTGCACTTACTAACATGGCTCAGAACAGCAGTCCTACACTAGCATGGAAAGCAGATCTCGATACGCAGTGTCAAATTAGGTCATAAAAAGGAACCTATAATATATATTCTTGTCAATGGTTTATATCCCCAACTTCATTTAAAAATAAGCTAATACTATTTATGGCAACGTGTACTCGTCACGTCATTAGTACGAATATTCGTGTATCAGACTAACTAAAAAGACATTATTAACAGAAAATCCAATGTAGACAATATCTCACATTAGATAATAACTGACTGCTCAACGACGATGTGGTCAATTGTTTTCAAAGCAAATTTAGTTGATTTTAATTAGTAACGCGAGATTTCACCAGTCTTATTACATGCACGCTCGAAGTGGATTATTGAAAAATGTTTGTTGAGTGAATTAATACCGATTTCTTTCCTACTCTGAATTGTATGCTGTTGTGTTAGTCTAGCTGCTTTCTATTGTTTATGTAAAATATACTACTTCATAAATTTCTGTAATCGATTTTACACAGTTCGACGAAAGGTGGATCAGAAGTATTTGTATCAATAAATATTATGAAATACTACTGACAAACATTCTATTGAGATCAGATAAAGGTTAGTAATTCAATAATAACCCGTCACAAGACTAAATTATGACTTTTTATAAAGTTCTTATAATGTTGATCATGAATTTCCCTGTTGTTTACTAGGTAGTATCAAATGTTTTTGTTTTGGCTCAACTATATTCATATTTGAATCTGAAACCAGAACACAACTATTTATTTGTACATATTTTGTTTCATTTAACATACATAGTGCTTACTATTTCAGGTCTATGTTAATTTATTCAAACATATACGTGATACGAATTTGTTCACACTACTTATATCTGCTGTGTCAATTGCATTTTTAATGATTATTAAATTTTGTGTTGAACCTTTATTGAAAAGACATGTAAAGTTCAATTTTCCAATACCAAGTGAATTGATTCTGGTCAGTTTTTGTTATTGTTTTTTTTCTTTATTTTACGAATTGATTATGTGTAGATGAATCATTTTAGAGAAATAGGTTCCATTGACAAATTTGTGCACTATTATTGAACTTTCAAACAAGTTAAAAAAAAACTCCTGGCGGCAGTATTATATGATCTGACTGAAATGATATAATTGAGATACGTTCATGGTTTGTCTTGACAACATGAGGTTCTGATATTTTTCGTACATAAACATAGTTGCTTGATCTGATGAAATCAATATAATACAGTTTAGTTAACGACACCATTGATATTAATAATTAATTTTAATCTTTATCTATTACGTTCGATAAAATCAAACTTCTAAGAAGAAGATATGAATATAAGAAAATGTGTTAGTTGGAGTATGAATGTAGTGTATCTGCTTTCAGTCAATAACATTTTATTGGTCATAGAACCAAGCAAAAGTTACAGTGGTTTAACAGGTATTTTGTTAAAATTTAGGGTTTCTGAAGTTTATGAAACTATTATTCCTCCTCTCGATTGATTTCAGCATAATTAAACTCATTTGGGTGTGCTGTTTCAAAGCTCTGCATTAATCTTTAGAGTTATAAACATTCTAATTTCATTCAAATATCAAAGCTATATATAAATCAACTTATCGTTCAAGTAAACGTTTTCAAGGGAAGCAAGCCATGTAATAATAGTATATGAAGGCTGGGGCTACCCGAAACTTTTTCAATGTTGATTAAATGTATTGTATCCAGGAGTTTTAACCACTTCTCATTTCATTTACTAATATAGTGCTGTATATCATAGTGGAGTTTTCATTAATTGACTCGTCTGTAACTGTCTTCTATAAACAAGTGACCTAGAGCAGGTCTTCATGTTGGATGGAAAACCCAAGTGAAAGTTCTGGATTTCATTTAAATCTCTTATAAAATCTGCTGCTTAATGTGTGGCACGCACACTGGAAAAATGGCCGCACTTTCTAGTTATTTATACAATGAAAAGGTTGAGAATAATCTCAGCTCTAATTACCTTTCTGCTTACTTAAATTTACACTTAGAGAATGGATTTTATACTTCGTTCACAGACGATAATCTAACATTGTAGGTGGAAAACCGCTACCTAATCACATAAAACTTAGAAAAAACTGTTACCTTATATCTTGTCAATAAAGTTAACATTCGTATCTACGGGGAAGTTGAACTGATGTATTTCTAGCTGTGTATACGGTTGAACAACAGACTTTGTTGCATGCTTCACTGTATTCTTTGAAATATTAGCTTGCTAGATGAGTCTTAGAATATTCTTATATAATTTATTTTTTTCAAACTATACTTGGTATTGGATTCTTATGAGCAGTATGTTGTTATCTTAAAAAAAATCTAACTATGATGTACATTTATCTCTCATATTAGGTTGCTTTGGGCACTGTAGCTTCGGCTACACTGAACTTGCATTCGACCAAGAATGTTTCAATTGTAGGGTATATTGCCAGTGGGTAAGTAAGCTAAGTATCTAGTTGAAGTTATTCTACTATAACTACAGTATTGGAAAAATTTGGAAATTCGATATACTTCTTATAATTTTTAACTAACTCCATCTATTAATTTAAGATTGAAAACGGAAGTTTTCTTAGTAATGTAGGTAAATTTGAAAGCGTTAAACAGTTGGTGTATCTTGCCATTCTGAGCTGTGGTTAGTCGATGATCAAAAACAGATATATTTGATGTATCATACATGACAAACTAAATATATTGTATGGTCCACTTCATTAATATTTCAATTGGCATTCCACTCACTGAATATATGTGCTGTTGTGTCAATAAAGTGATCTATATCTAGTTCTTTTTCGAAAATCGACCTGTGTTTGTTGCCTTAATAAAATTCTCTTGTTTCTATATTGGTCACGAGAAAAGGCTACAGAAGTAAATTTACTGCTTATTTAAGTGTGGTAGAAAATAACACAAAAATGAAGTTAGTAACAGAACTGTGTACCAAATAATACAGAATTTTTAGACATTGTCCTGTTGAGTATAACTGAAGGATAATTCACAAGCCAATCACTGCTATATTAAGCATTCAGTAGTAAAGATGGTTGAGTTGCTTAGCATAACGAATGCCTACAAAGTGTGAGACAGGGGGTTATCATTTAAAAATTGATGCAACTTAATTCAGTTCATTTTTATTATCATTAGAATGAACTTAATTGTGGGGTTTCTAAGTGATTTCACTTTGTACCATTAAAAATAAGAATGTCTTGATTAACACTGATGACCTAAATAAAACTAATTTTATTAAATCTTCACTTAGTTTAATATCACTAACAAAACAATTTCAATAATCAAGTGTTATAACGTAATCCGAAGTAAGTGTATATCGTTTAAGACTACGGCTTTACATTATACTACGGCGTCGAAACATCTAAGTAAAACTTACATTTGGATTGTTCTTATGGTCAAAAGAATATTTTGTATGTGATAGTGCAGTCAATCAATATACCAGATATTCATGTCTTAGTTTCATAGGTTTGCGAGTCAATCACGAGTTTGATATCTATTAATCATTGGTGGATGAAGTGAATTTTAATTGTTTCTTTTGCGCAAAAACACTTTTAGATTAGTGTGGTATTGTGTTACGTAAAACGACTCGTATTTGCTGACAGGTCATTCTGTCTTTTGATTTCCGTCCATTGAGGTAGGCATGCATATCAGTTAGTGCGAGTCGTTAGTGGATTACACCCAACCGTAAGCAAGTCAATGTTACATAGCTTACGAACATTATATATATTACAACATTTCCCTCGGTTATAACAGTAAGCTACTTCAAAAAATGTTAGTTACCCATGAAATGAATGATTTCATCATAAATGCGTTATACGACTGATTTACAGTTGGCTTTATTTAGAACGACAATAATAACGTCATTATTTAACCAACCAGGTCGAAGAACACAAGAATCTTTTGGTAACAGTGTATATTTACAGGAAGAGTGTATGTGCACGTTAGTTGGTTTGAAATGTTGGACAGGAAACTCTTGACTTTAGTTTCGCTCTGGATGACATGTCATCAAGGCGTGACTGAGTTTGTAATGTAACTGATACTCCATGTCTGTTTGAATTACGTGTCATTCAGTTTTATCAGAGGCGTTACAGATAAATCATTGTGGCCATGAATGACATCTTGTAGTGCACATGATGATGTTACAAATATCATAATCGACGTTATAAAAACTAACATCCGTCTATTGTCATCTGTGATCACTATCTAATATCTTGTATAGTTGTACTTTGTCGATCACGTTTTCTAGAACTTCAGGAACTCATCTAGGGGCTAATGACCAAACAGCTTAATAATTACCTCAAGTATGTAAAGAACGTCATTGAATTCCTGAACAGCATATTCCAGTTCAGCTGCTCTCATTACTAAATAATCCGATGTTCGAACAAAAGCTATTCAATTTTCTGTGGTTTGGAATGGTCCTATGGTTTAAATTATCACATAATGAACATCACCTACATATAAAATTCATCTCTACATTCCCTTCAGTCAAGATATATATTTACTGCGATAATAAAATAAAGTCTATATAATCCATTTATATGATGTAATGTGTTGTATTCATTTTTTAACCTTGCTTTCCTTATCCCTTGATAGAATGCCACAAATAACTGTACCATATTGGAGTATCGTTCCAGATTTACTACCGGATGCTATTCTAATTGGATTTGTTAGTACATTCCTATCAATATCCTTAGTGAAATTATTCTCTTTAAAGTATAGGAATAAAGTGAATTTTAATCATGTAAGTGTATAGATTCGAAGAACTTATTTAGTAGCGCTCATTTTATTATCCAATCATATAATCCAAAAGGAAGTTGCAGAAACATCACCTATAGGTAACTGTAAGTACAAAATGCATTCTAACACGTTTGATAAAGTTTAAACAAAATTATCATGAATACAAAGAACTAAAGTGAAGGCATTGTTTTCATAAAAAGGTGATGTTCATTTTATCTAATTTGCCAACTAGATAAACAGAGGACACAATCTCGCTAAAAACATTCTCTACTTTACATAAAAAATCTAGTAGACTTATATTAATCGTTACATATCAAATAGGAAGGAAAAGAATTTTCTATATTTGTGAAGTGCTTCAAATAATCTGCCTACGTTTTCTTTATGTTATAACTGATAGTGTTTCAAAATCGACTAGTCAGTTAATATAATTAGAAGCACTAATCAATGCTTCTCGGCAACGATGAACTGGTTGAGTTGGAGTTTATGGTGAACTGTCATCAGAATTGTTAACCACAAGTGGTGTTCATAAGGGTTGCCCCTTATCCTTTTCTTCATTTGAGTTCGTCATAGATGTTCTCCTAGAAGTTTCACTTCCTTCAACTAACTTTCAGGAATTGGTCGCCTTTTAGGAAGCTTACTTGTCGATGTAAAGTATGTAATTCGATGAAGATGCTGGTAATATGCGGACTCTTGATACCTCGAGTAACAAAACAAGCATATTTATGATGAGTTTCCTCCCTCTAAATTCAAAACGCTACTTCCGGATTGGTCCGCGTCATCGCCAACATTGGTCACAGTGGGGGGCGGGGAGGATGAAGAAGATGAGTCCGCATACCACTTCGCTAGTCCCGGGAGTTTCATCAGCCTGATAGTTCAGTGTCAGATGATAGTTCATTTTGGATTTAGAAAGCTCCATTTACTTTTCCAGCACATATCACCTGTGGCGTATGCGAGATATTCGTCTCCCAACGAAATGCCAAGTACACTGTGTAGAAGGTCAATTTCACTATTAACCTATGAATGTGAAACACCAACTATGAAAACAGAAAATGGGTGTAGTCTTCAGATCTTTGATCATAGCTGTTTTCGAAATATCCCCGTATCTCATGGAATGACCGAATAAATAATAACGATGTAAAACACAGATTACTAGGGAAAAATGACAGATCGGTGAGAGAGATTGTGAACCTTCATTACTTATGTATGTATTACTTATACCAGACTACCACTTGCCTCATCGTACAATGTTTACTGGTTTAGGAGTAGGATAGAGAAAAGTTAGGGGTGACCAAATCAAAACATGGGATTGGTTCATGAGGCCGCTTGTTGTTGGTCTAAGCCATGTTAATATATGCTATCATATTGGTGATAATTCCGATCAGTGACTGAAGACATCGGGTGACATAGTTCTTTATCGGTTCCAGTGGGACAAGTGTATTCACTCTCTATAATATTTTAGATTTTAAGTAGGATTATTATTTCGTACATATATTTGCTTTATTTTCTCCTACTGAATTATATTATCATGTAAATTTGATTGCGTCGTGCTTATTTGTCATGGAAACTTGAACCTTTTCGCCTGTGTGCTAAGTTCTACGTTGCACAAGACTAATTAATAACGCTGAATTATAACGTTATCACCAAGCGAAGTTTGAGTGTAAATCAGTGCATCCAACTCATAAGGCAATATAACATAGTGTCAGCTCTCACTAGTAGAGTAGAAAGTACTAACTTGTACTATAAAAGTAATAAGTCATCACATCAGTAAGGATGGTTTTATACAATCCGTGAATAGTATCATCGTATATATTTGAGAATGTGTGTACTGTTATGCTTACTTTCGTGTCTATAAATACCTGTTTATTTCAACTCTCTGCTTACATTCCTGCCTTGACAAAGGATGTTTGAATACTACATCGTTGGTTAAAATACATAGTAATCTATTCAAAATAGTTACATGATAATTTTTCTTATCTATTTACATCTTAGGTTATTTATTGTTATCACATGTTTAGTTCATAATTCCATTCCAGGAAATATTGTCATTTGGAATTATAAATACATTCACATCGTTCTTTTCTTGTTTTGTTCAATCTGGCAGTCTTTCCCGTAGTATGGTGTTAGCAGGGACAAGGACCAGAACACCGGTGAGTAATTTGTACAGTGATTTTTATCAGACAAACTCAATCCATAAGACACTCAAAGAAAGTTATGCAGATGGAATGATTACTTAAGTTGTTTTATATTTATTTCCCAGCTTATTCAGAGATTCTGGATAATTTTTCCAAGTGATCTTTATTGTGATATCTGGCTACTGAGAATCAAAAAGCATCAGATGACTGTTCTCTTGAAATTTTCGACTTCTATATTAGTTTGTACTAAGTTGTCAGAAAATTTGAACAAACATAGAAATTGAAAATGTTGATTATTGGGTCCTAACTACTTGATTCAAGAGTGGCAGGCTGACTAAGTGACACGTAGGTTTTGGATCCCAACTCATGCGGGTTCTTGGGTACGTATGTTTCAAGTGAGAATGAATCGAATGTCAAATCACCTTTAGATTTTGATACTACTCTCAGTCCATGACAAATTTAACAAGCATATTTTTAAAAAAAGCAGAAAAATGTATATTTTTGTGGTGCAGAAGGAACAGAGCAGTGTTTCAAGGTTTTGTTAAGAAACATTATAACTATTAGTTACATATATTATATAAGTTAAATTGTGACTGGCAAGTGGAATCCAGGACGAAACGCGCGTCCTGGATTCCACTTGCCAGTCACAATCCAACTGATATAATACTTGTGAAAAATTCGCTATATCGAGGAAATCTGCTAAGGATGCACATATAGCAACAATGACTGACCAGCTTCAGTCTATAACAAATCAACGGGAATATACAAGTTTATCCTAATACTATTGGTTACATAATTGTATTCCTCTATTTTTAAGAAAACAAATTTGGTAAATATTTTTCTAAACCGCTCAATCTTCATTTTTGTTGTTTGCCACTGTTCCCTCTTAATTTTCTACTTCTCTTCGTTTTCCCTGACACTCACCTACATAACCAACACCCGTATGTCTATACCTATCATATTCCTATCTCTCTCTTTATTGCTTTGTCGTTATCTTTTTGTTCTTATCTTCCTCCCCTCCTTCACTTACTTATTCTTGATACCCTCCTGTATCTCTCTCCCTAATCTCCTTCTCAGTATACTATTGCTCCTTCTATTGCTTAGGATCCCAATTAAAAGTCAAGAATTCATCTCGATCAACAATAAGCCTAGAAAGTAACGTGTTGTAAGATGCCTAAGTCAAATCCTCCTGACAATTAAATTTTGTCAGGAGTTCTCAATTATCCATCGAATAAGTCTGTAAAAGTACTTTAACCAACTGATCCTCCTTAACAAGTTTAAAGAGAATTCTAGAAAAGGTCGGATTACGTGTCATATTTTGAGTAAATAATTGTCGAGTGTTCTCCAATTTTCCAACGGTTTCAAGCGACTTCTAGAATTTCAAAGATACATATAAATACCTATATCTTCATAAGTTAACTTTTGACGTAAAACTCTTTTAATGCTCCCCGCCATCTATTTCCTGTTCGGCATCCAGGAGAAGAGAGATTACGGGAACTAGGTGTTTAAGTAATTGGTATATAGGCGATCATGCATACAATTTATCACTTCTAACTATTCATAAGTAAAGAACAGTGGAGCGAGCAAATGTTTTCGATAAATTCATCTTTAAGTTCTACATTTATAAATACATAAATATCATTTTACAATTAGATAATTTCATACGGAAGCATGTAAGCAGTACTCTGTTTGTGTATGTCGAAATCGTGGATTGAAATCAGCAAACCACATGTCGACCTGATCTTGAAATTCTTAAAAATGGTCTTAGACAAACACGAAAGGTTATGTAACAATATATTAAAAAGGTCAATTAATATAACAAGGTTAAGTGAGTGTGTCGTGTTAAAAGGTGATTATGGTGATCTTTAATCAATATGGTCAATGTGGTAAGTAAATTAATGGTAATAGTAGTAACGATATTATAATTAGTAACAAGCTGAAGCTATTGTGGTGTAACAATGAGTAGAAAATAAAATAAAAATTGGATAGTTTGGTGAAAGGAAAGGGATTGTTGACATTATGTTTTTATTCAGCTTATTAAGAGTATGCATATCTGATAAGGAAAAAGGAAAAAAGTTAATTGCAGTGCTCTGCGATGTTAAATTACTTAGTTTCTTCTGACCGTATTCCAACTGGATTGATACAATTTCATCAGTGCTAGAAATTAATATAAATTTAATATGATTTAGTCAGTTGAAATAAATTTCTTCTCTTTCTCTCTCTCTATGAGTTCAGTTGAGGTTTATATAGTACCTTAGTAGTTATACCTCTTACGATGCACCTTAGAATCTACTAAGGAACATAATATCCGTTAATATTGAAAATGCTCCTTACTGACAAGTATCATCCTTCTAAAATCTAATAATCCACGGATTATCTATGGATGTTATGGTGATAGTTGACTGTCAATTTTGATATCACGAATTGATCTTCATTAGACAACTACTGATCCCCTGAAAGCACTAAAAAACTATTTCGTCCTAGTACGGGACTCTCCAGCAGTGTGCACCCACGAGCCTATCGAGGATCCAACCCAGGACCATCTGGCTCAGAGGTGAACGCTTTACCATTAGACCACTGAGTCAGCTCCTACGGGTTGATATTTCTATTGCTTAACATTTTGAAACGTTGTTTTAATCGAACATACGTTATAGTGAGTAGAATTCCTGAATGAAACACTCACTTTTCTAATTAGTAAATTCCATAGTCTCCTTTTTTACAGAGATAATGAGTTACTTTCATTGTATTTTCTTATCTAAATAGTATTCTAATGCATAACTTATTTGCAAATATTTATACACAATATTTTTAGTTATCCGGTGTATTCAGTTCTATATTGATTGTATTTGTACTATTATTTTTGGGCCCATATTTTGAAGCAACTCCATCAGTGAGTTCAAGAATACTATTACTTAAATTTGTTTTATTTTCTGTAACATTCAATCGTATGATTTAAACAAATGTATTATTATAATTAGTTGAGTTTATCCATAACGTTTTCAATGACCAATAAATGTGTTGTATATTGTACTTTCAATCATTTTTACTTTCACATAGTGTATGAGTACAAGATATTATCAATTAAAATTTCATCTACAGCTCTAAGTCTCATTGCTTTTTTTGTAATTTTCATCCGGTATGTCTAACTGAACTAAACTGATATGTTCATAGAAATCAGATATGTGTAACTCAAGATGATTGGGATAAAATCTTTAATGAACATTGTAAAATAACATGAACACTCACTCATTAAATTGATAAAAATAACCAAAAGTGCTGGATATAACGCATTCATTTGAGACGTTATGAATATATCATTAATATACTTCTTGTTTATTTGTAGTATATCTGGAAGTTATTATCGATGGTAATAAAGGACTAAAAAATTTTAACCGCTTTGTTTTAAGTTCTCCTGAACATTGTTCTTGACTTTCGCAATATGCATATTCGTTAGTTGTACTAGTACACTATCCGATAAATCTTCATGATTGATCGTTGGCTGTATATTATCTGACAAGTAAACTGAAATATTTATGTTACAGAAATATTGAGAACTGAACTGTTTTGAATTTACATTCGTTTTCTAAAGCACCATGTTTCGGTAGGTCATTGAAATTCAGATAGTCGGTTTCCTACTACTTGCGACTTGTTAGCAATATATGCGAATGCATCAATGTACTGAAATTAATATGGTAATGATACAAATAAACAAATATTATGGCCCTGAACGTAGTAATGTGTATTATAATCCAAAGTCATATTACATCTCTCCTCATCATTTGAAACTATGTACACCACAAATGAATCTTATAGGGCACATCAACAGTGTGATTACAGTACCATCATCTGATAAATTTCAAATGGACCAAATGTGAACTTCCGTTTCTTAATTCCACTGCTTCCTGTTACCTACAAAATTGCCAATTCGTAAATTTATTCTGTATTGAAACGCCAATCAACAGAGCTCATTAACTAGATAGAAACTGATCTATTTAGTTCTTTATGTCAACAAACAGATCATAAACGCCGGGATAAATAATACTAAAAAGTAATGAATAGTTATTCACAAGATTCAATAACCACATTTCTTCTATATTTTTAGTGTATTTTATCAGCTATAATAGTAGTAGCGCTGAAAAATATCTTGGCACAACCAAAGAAACTGCCGTATTTATGGCGCACTTATAAACCGGATTTTGTGAGTAAAATAAAGTTTATATTTCGTATCTCATATAAATATAATATAATTAAAGTTCACAATAAGCATTTATCAGTTATAATAATAATAGTAGTAATAATAGTAATAGTGTTAATAATAATAATAGTAATATTCATTCTGTTACAAATGGTAACAAAATTCCTTTAGTACATTTATGTTAATTAGCAGATTTATTGCCGTTTTAATATTGAATAAGTAAATAACACAAAGTGAGGAATTACACGTTCTACTTTTTCATTCAAGTCTTAAGTTTGAACAGATAATTTTCAAAAACCTTTTTAATAACCGCCGTTTGAATTCTTTGAACCTACTCATTCGACTGTATAGATGATTTTTAAAAGCAACACTTAGTGAGGGGGGTGGAAGTGGAGAGGTAGCATGATCCAAATTTAGCTACTGATTATCTTACACTTAAGATAGTTTCTCTGAGTAATACATTAAGTTCAGAAAATATCCCTTCTGCTGAGAATATAATCTACCCACAAGAACAAATAAACTCATAGGCATTGATAAGTGAAACCGTACAGAATTTAGCTGGAAAAGACAATACAAACTTTGTGAAAGGAATTTTTTTCAAGGGTCTTGAAATTTGACTATTTATGTCAGTATTCATGATGAGGATCATCTTTGATACTGTAAGTAGTTTCTCAGGTTACAGATTTATTCTGAATTCTTTAACAACTACCAGAATTATCTTTCATTATGATACAATTTAGTTAAAAAGAAATGAAATTTACAAAACAGTGATACATTATTATCTACTTTTACTTTTGTTTTGCCTTAAAATTAGTTCCTATTCACTGTGACATTCTTGGGTACCCTCATACTTGATGTAACTTATGGCTTACTAGTTGGACTAATCTCTTGTCTTATTGTATTGACTGAAAGACAACGAAGTGTCAAATTACTTGAATTACGCAATATCTCTGGTACAGAACTTTATGTTCATAAACATTATGAAGTAAGTTAATTTTTTCTTGAGAAAAATCAAATCATGCAATAAATAATGCATCTCATCATGTATGCTAATAGTATGATTTAGTTATGTTTTTGTTGTGTAACTACACACACATTTGTTATTACTATTTAATGTTTTGGCAGTACAAACTATCACACTATCTACAAATAGTTTCATCATGGAATTTTTGTTTAGACAATCTAGTAGATTCATAGTTTGATTTACAATTTGAAAGAAAAAAAGCAATTACTTCATTGTTATTTACTCAAGTACTTGAATATAATAAAACTACAGATTTGATTTATGTATGCACATTCCTTACGCTATAAGAATTATGTGAGAACTACAGTGTCATATTATTATGCAAATATAACTTATTTGTTTATATTCGTCACAAATTGATGACGGGGAACACTAGATACTCGTTTCTTCCTGGTTTGAGACTCATCGAAAGTGCGCACCCTTCTCCATGTTATTTAATCTATGACCTTCAGGTTTAATGGCAAACCCTTATTCATCTGTACCACTAGGCTGGCATCCAGTGGTAGATTTTCTAGTCCCATCAGTTTGTTATATAAAGTGACGATCAGTGGTGCAGATAGCTTAGCGCTTTCTGAGAGACATATTGGTCTTGTGTTTTATGCCTTGATGATAAGTCCCGTACTAGAATGAAACATCTTTCTTATGCTTCCTGGTTTTTAGTGGTGTCCAGCAGATAACAATCTGTGACGTATTCTAACAAATATACTTTATACCCATTTCCCCAAAACCATCTCAATTCTACTATAATTTATAATAACTTTTGTGTGATTATTGAATTACCTACAATATTTTATACTTGAATTCCCAGACACGGCTTCTTTATCCTCAGAAGTCGTCTAATCTTGAAAAACAAACAGAATGCAAGAAACTAAAGTGAGGAATAAATATTACTCCCGAAGATAAGATTTTTTGTGACATTGTAAGTCTAAAAGCTTTTTAAAAAAACGTGCAAAAGTCGGTAGCAAAATTTGAAACTGTTCAATGGCAACACTACGTTTTTTTTTAAAATCCTCTTACATGTTCCTAAAAAACACTGAATGATCAAAGTATTTTTAGCATTGTCTTGACTCCTGAAAACATTTATGAGGAATTATCAGGTTCACCTAATGGTAAATAATTTTGTATGCTCCTAATGTATAATTGTGTTCCAACAAATGTTATTCTTGGTCAAATCTTCGTATCAAGTTGTTTGAATTGGTGACTGCATTGCCACCTACTTGATAGAATTCGATCAGTGCTAAGGCTTAAACACATGTGAGAAACTGATTGTCATTCTATGACCAGACATTGAAAATTTTCTTTACAATTTATATTCAATATGTTGAAGCATCGACGACCAGATTAATTTGCTTTACTATAAATGCTTCGGAATAAACATTGTCCATATGTTGTGTAAAGTTCACGTAAGCAATGCTAATTGTGCATGAGCAACTAAAAGAGTTAAGAGAATCGTTTAGTGAGTCTATGAATATTTATCGATTGAAGTGCTTGAGATAAATAATATGCATATCTAATTACCACTTTCCTCGGCGCACGATGTTTACCCACAGATGAGTAAGTAAGAAGTAAGCGAGAAGAAGTCAAACCAAGACGTGGCATCAACTGATAAAACAATTAACTGTTGGACTTAGCTTTGCTGATGGAGCTGTTCCATAATCATGATCAGTAGTTGGTTACGCTAAACAGCTTGACTCGAAATCGGTCATAGTCTAGTGCATACATTCATTTCTTGTTTTTCATTTAGATTTTATATTTTTAAAAAAATACTTATTAACTACATTTTAATTAACCTTATTCTCTTGGTTTATCCTTTGTCACTGGCATTGGCAACATGATTATTTTGACCTCATTGTTATTCATTTTGTTTATTTCTTGTTGTATTGATGTGGCATGTAAACTTGAACTATTGTACATTTGCGTTTGACTTTATATTTGTTATTGTTGATTACATGTAAACAAAATGTAGGAAATAAATAATAATATCAGGTTACGTGTTTTTACAATATGAATTTGAACGGTTGTAGAACCATAGCTCCTCCGACGAATAAATGCTATACAACAAACTCATTATGTTTGAAGACTTCATTTTAGCTATGCGTTGAATAGATTACTGACATCTTATTGGTTGATATTCATGTTTATATTCATTACTGACGTGACTTCATAAACGATAAATTTATTGAGGCATATTAATGGAGATTGGTATTATGACATAAGTTTACAGTGCTTGCATATAGATTTGATCAGATTCTTTTAACTACATTAACGTAATTGGACATTAATTAGAAGTAAGGAATCATTGAACAGCTATTTCTTTCTAGCTTTAGACTATTCGACCATACCCATCTACCACTGAGCTTCGGTTAAAACCGAGTATCTTTAGCATTGAAGCAAACACTTAAACCCTAGATCATTAAGCAGGGACTTACTAATTTGCATTTCCAATTTCAGTCACTTATTTAGTAAAAAGACAAGTTTATATATGCATTATGAAAACTCATTGACTCAGTACATTTCCGCCAAATTACTTCCAAACTTTCTTCTTCATAGATCATGAGTATAGCATTTATCGACATAATAACTTACGATGGAAGTAAATTTCATTTAGCATTGGATTCGAAATAACAGCAATTAGTTGAAAATTTCACTAAATAAATTGATTATGTCTAGATCCCAAGTTATTTGTCAAGGGTAAGTAAGTTGATCATGCAACATAACCATAGGTTCAAAGTGGTTGAAGTTGGAGGGCAAGAAAACCTGAACCTTTGTTTTGTACTAGTTAGGATTTATCAAGAAAGGTTACCTGCAGTCTTAATAAGCCTTATGTTTCCTGTTGAGTGTGGAAATGACTCATAGTTTGAGAGGTTACTACAGGACTATTTGGATAACAAATGATCATCTATGTCACTGTAGATTGCAGTCACTTGTTGCCGATTGGTGATGACTATCACAAAACCTAGATCATGAAAATTTTCTGTCCACTCTCTCCAACCATAAGACAATATAACACAATAAAATATGTGCTAATTCATTTAGCCTCGTAATAACTTAGTAACTTGATCGATAGGATGTGATTACCATGTAGAACTAGACAAAAGTGGGACTAGTCACTACTCAGTGACTAATTAATATAAATATACATTAGTGTGCAGTGTTTGCAGTGCGGTGGTCAGTAGCTTGAATTATACTGTAAAGTAAGTCATTCTTTGACTTACATCATCAACTCCGTTTACATAATCTTACCTATGGATATCTAATGTAGTGGAAAATAAGTAATGATTGTTCTTCCCAAATAAAAGGTTTCCGAAAATAAATTATGAATACTGTAAATTATACAAATCAGATTAATTTGAGAATGTTTTCCATGTATGTTTGTGTTAATGACTAATTTTCAGCTGCGGCAAATAATTAATTTAACACGGATGCTTAATAATAAGGAGTAAAATCATGCGCTTATGATAGTCAATCACAATGAAGGACATTTCGATCCGTAATAACCAATCATAAGCATTATTAAAATATTTAGTTAAATATGAAGTAACTGCTGTAAATAATACTATAAAATGGCCAGATTAGATCTAATATGAACACCATCTGATATTATGTATTAACACTAGCTAGTGATCTGTGGAGGGATCCCTATCCGGTAATGAACAGTTATTCAGCACTTTCCAATTCTTAGTGTTTCATAAGATAATGTCAGTTTGTTATCAAATATTTTTATTAATTAAATAATAATATCATGTGTCTGATTACATTAACGAAATGGTGTGTAAAAAATTTTTAAAAGCCATTTATATTCATTCGTAAATGTTTACACTCAGTCTTCCGTCTATAACATCACATTTAATTATCGAATATATACAAAATATGGATCTTATAGGAATCGATTCTCTTTTTTTAATAATGGGTAGAGAAGTAGAGGGTAAATATACGAACCATGGTGATGACACTTCATGAGTTCCTTAATAATCAAATTCAGTTTGAGTTGTAAGTACTTTATAAAGTCACATAATTACATGAAACTGGAGGACATAATTAATCAATGAAAACCTATCTAAAATAATAAAATTTCTGGTAATAAATTCACATTTGGAATGTAAGATAGTCCAGATATTTGAGCCCATAATGAGGTTTAAATTAATCTTTCTACATTTAAATTGATCTAAGTACAAAACTAAAAGGAAAACAACATACCAGAGTGCATCTTGTTTTTTTTTTCCAGTAAGTATATTTATGTTTAGCATTGTTTATTCCTCATGATTCATTTATGATTAAGTGCAAAATAAAACAATCATTGATCATAAACAATCGTTTTAAGTCAAGTATACGCTTTACTTTGTTTTTCATCTAAAATTATTATTGTACATTTATCGGTTATTTCATTTGAAATTTGTGTTGTTTTATAAATAATTAATATACTTAATAATACTACGGAAATTTGTGAGAATAACTGATATCTTACAAAGTGAGAACTCTGAACATTCATCCATCTGCTGATAATTGAGGTAGTGGTATAGTTTGAATATCGTGATATCAATTGGAACATTTTGTACATTAAATTCTAACATTCTAGACAACTCAGTTGCATAACGATAACTTTAATATCAGCAAACTTGAAGGCAAAGTTGCTCCGTCGATTGTACGGCAGCAACAATGGGATTCTTTCAAACAGTCAACAACATTTTTCTTGCATTAAAAGGTTAGCTGTAAGGTGAACTTTTGCGTCTATGAACTTCTGTCGTATGAGGGATAGTTTAAAAAGTACGGAACCGACGCATTATAATCGATTCACATAAAATCAGTCCGTGTTCAACTACAAGCATTTGTCCCTTGGGCGATAGCCTCACTCTGGTGTTTAGTTTTCCTGATTTTCAGTCATTCTTTAAACGAGATGTCAGATCACAAAACGAATTATTTTTCAAAATTGAACATAACTTTACTATCATAAAGAACCAGGTACAAATTATTATGCAGGTTCTCATTACTTTAATTAAAACAACCTAGAGTGGCTAAACTAATGATGGGTAATTGACATTAAAACTACTCTCCATTGGTCACCTGTTTCTAGTCTGACATTTCCGTTGTTAATTATCAGAGACCAATCTGGCTGCACAAAACAGTTGTAAATTGAAGAATGAGGACCAACAATGTAACTAGAGTGCAAGTCTCACTAAGAAATATTTTCACCATTGATGTTTGTACCATCTATTATCTTTACACTGAATCTAAATAATACACATTACAAAAACAGGTCTTATATTCAACAAACGTTTCAAATATTCAATACATTTTCATCCATTTACTTACTTACTTACTTACTTATGCCCGTTACTCCTCGCTGAGGAGCATAGGCCGCTCACCAGTGTTCTCCATCCAACTCTGTCCTGAGCAATCCTTTCCAGCTGTTCCCAGTTGCTGTTCATCCTTTTAATGTCTGCTTCCAATTCTCGCCGCAGCGTGTTCTTTGTCCTTCCTCTTTTCCGTTTCCCAGCAGGATTCCATGTTAATGCTTGTCTCGTGATGCAGTCTGATGGTTTGCGTAGTGTATGTCCTATCCATTTCCATCGTCTTTTCCTAATTTCCTCTTCGGCTGGAAGTTGATTTGTCCTCTCCCATAGTAAGTTGTTGCTGATGGTGTCCAACCAACAGAAATTCAGTATCTTGCGTAGGCAGTTGTTTATAAATACCTGTATCCGTCTGAGGATGTTTGCAGTAATTCTCCAGGTTTCAGCTCCATACAGCAGGACTGTCTTCACGTTCGAATTGAAGAGTCTGACTTTGAGGTTAGTTGATATTTGTTTTGAGTTCCAGATGTTTTTCAACTGCAGGAATGCTGCCCTTGCCTTGCCAATCCTTGTCTTTACATCTGCATCGGACCCTCCTTGTTCATCGATGATGCTCCCCAGATATGTGAAGGTATTCACTTCTTCCAGAGTTTCCCCATCAAGTTGAATTTGGTTGGTGCTCCCTGTGTTGTATTTGAGAATCTTGCTCTTTCCCTTATGTATGTTCAAGCCTACTGATGCTGAAGTTGCTGCTACACTGATTGTCTTCGCTTGCATTTGTTGGTGTGTATGTGCTAAAAGAGCTAGATCATCTGCGAAGTCCAAATCATCGAGTTGCATCCTACTTGTTCATTGAATCCCGTACATTCCCTCAGATGTGGAGGTCTTCATGATCCAGTCAACCACTAGGAGGAAGAGAAAAGTTGAGAGCAAGCAACCTTGTCTGACTCCGGTCCTCACTGAAAATGCATTTGTCAGTTGTCCTCCATGCACAATTTTGCACTGTGTTCCGTCGTAAGAGTTCCGGATGATGTTGACGAGTTTCTCTGGTACTCCGTAGTGTCGAAGAAGTTTCCATAGTGTTCTCCTATCTACACTATCAAACGCCTTCTCATAATCAATGAAGTTGATGTACAGTGGCGAGTTCCATTCAATTGATTGTTCAACGATGATCCGTAGTGTTGCGATTTGGTCCGTGCACGACCGATCCTTACGAAAACCAGCTTGTTGATCTCAAAGTTGAGCCTCGACTGAATCTTTCATTCTGTTCAACAATACTCTGTTGAAGACTTTCTCTGGTACCGATAGTAGCGTGATCCCTCTGTAGTTGTCACATTTGCTCAAATCTCCTTTCTTTGGTATGTTGATAAGATGTCCTTCTTTCCAGTCTTCCGGCGCTTGTTCTTCTTCCCAGATCTTTTTGAATAAAACGTGGAGTATCCTTGCTGTTAGGTCGATATCTGACTTGAGTGCTTCAGCTGGTATATTGTCAGGTCCTGCTGCTTTCCCACTCTTGATTTGTCTGATGGCCATCTTGATTTCTTCCATCGTTGGTGGAATGACATCTATCGGGAAATCTGTAGGTGCTGCTTCGATGTCCGGTGGGTTCGGTGGAGCTGGCCTATTTAGGAGTTCCTCAAAATGTTCTACCCACCTATTCTTTTGTTCTTGAATCTCAGTGAGTGTCTTGCCTTCTTTGTTCTTGATCAGTCGCTCTGGTTTACCATGTTTATCTGCCAGTTTCTTCGTTGTGTCGTATAGCTGTTTCATATTTCCTTCTCTTGCAGCCTTCTCCGCTGTCGTTGCAAGGCCTTCGATGTATTTCCGTTTGTCAGCTCTAATGCTCTTCTTTACCTGCTTGTTTGCTTCTGAGTATTCAGCTTGAGCCTTGATTTTCTCTGCTCTTGTTCGGCTGTTGTTGATTTCTATCTTCTTGTTCCTCCTTTGTTGAATTTTGCTCAATGTCTCAGTGGAGATCCATTCCTTATAATGGTGCTTCTTGCGGCCCAGAACCTCCTGACACGTTGACGTTAGTGCTTCTTTGATTTCTTTCCAGTTATCATCCATAATGGTTTCTTCTTCTTTCGGTAGATCTTGTAAGGCCTGGAACCTGTTGTTGAGAGGTATTTTGAATTCATTGAGTTTGTCAGTGTCTCGGAGAAAGCCTGTATTGAACCGTCGCACTGCTGCCACTCCAGTTGTCCACTGCTTCTTTAGCTTCAGTTTTATTTTAGAAACCACCAATTGGTGGTCTGAAGCTATGTCAGCTCCTCTCCTAGTTGTTACATCTTCCATTGATCTTCTAAATTTTTTATTGATACATATATGATCTATTTGATTCTCAGTAGTATGATCCGGTGAGACCCATGTAGCCTTGTGTATGCGTTTGTGGGCGAATATTGTACCACCTATAACCAATTTGTTGAAGGCACATAGGTTTGCAAGTCTTTCACCATTGTCGTTTCTGTCTCCCAGTCCTTGTCGTCCCATGATTTCTTCATATCCAGTGTTGTCCATTCCGACTTTGGCGTTTAGGTCCCCCATCAGTATTGTCAGATCCTTTCCTCGACACTTTGCTATAATTGATTGCAGTCTATCATAAAACTGATCTTTGTCTTCGTCGTTGCCGTCATTGGTTGGTGCATAGCATTGAATAATATTCATCGTAATCCCTTTCTTTATTGTTTTGAAAGATGCTTTGATGATCCTGGGTCCATGTGGTTCCCATCCCACCAGTGCATTACATGCCTCCTTGGACAGCATCAGAGCAACTCCTTGAGTGTGGGGAGCATTTTCCTCTTCGTGGCCGGAGTATAGTAGCGTCTCTCCCGAAGCCAATGTTTTCTGTCCAGCTTGAGTCCAATGGGTTTCGCTGATTCCGAGTATTGTCAAGTTGTATCTCTTCAATTCTGCAGCTATTTGATTTGTCTTCCCGCTCTCCCACATTGTTCGAACATTCCATGTACCTATAAAAATATTTGCTCTGGTTGTTAGAAGGGGGGGGCATCGGCCTCATGACTTCCGAAGAATTTCGGCTTTCATCATAAGGCGTTATATATCCTTCCACTCCCAGGTCAGAGTTTAAATGGTTTATCTTGTTTAATCTGGTTTGCGTTTTTTTAGCAAGTTTGGGTTTTTACGGGATGGGGGTGCTGGCCCCATGCCCAACCCTCCTCCTTTACCCGGGCTTGGGACCGGCAGTAACCCTAGGAGGGCTACAGGCGGAGTTTAATATCTTTCCTTCTTTAATGTAAATTAACTTCATTTAACAAGCAAAAAGTTACAGAAAAAGTTATAAGTTAGAAAGAGAACGCCCAAATAAATCGAAGAATATCATCTAAGAAATTAATCGATTGAATATGTTTTTCTAATGTCCTTAAGAAAAAAAAATAAACAATATGCAAAGTGTCATGTATATATCTGTCTGTCTATCTATTGAATGTCTATTATCGCGTAGTAGAGACAGTATTTATCTATTAAATAATGATTGGTTACTATATTCCTTGACCATGGTATTACTACCAGCTAAAAGATAACCAATCAGTTGAAAGAATCATTCATTAGTGAAAGTAGGTGAGAGTGATTTGTTAAAATACAATACAAAACATAAATCCTATAATTACGATAAAACTTGTCTTCTTCATCTAGCTATATTTTCTCATTCAGTTACTATCGTATGTAGATTTGGTAACGAAAATATGATTGGCAATAGCAACAAATTGTGTATGATAATGCTTTTAGTAACAGTATGTAGATTTCATCAGTTGAAATATTGTTTTATTGTAGAGTGAATTTTGATCAGAATCAGTCACTTATAATCGACAAAAAGCCTGGAACATTTGTGCTTTATTTCAACACATAAACCACATCATCATTATGAGATGAAACTCAGATGAATAGTAGAGTAATTGAAATAATGTAGTAGGCATAACAATTCGAAAGATTAAACATTGAGAATATAGTTAGCTATAAAGAAATATAAAGTGTGTCTGAAGAGATAACGGAACTTAGCATCTACAAGAAGATAACTAGTGGCCTGGCGCTAATGTGACCGATTCTAAGTCATGCTGCTTGATGTCTTAAATCAGCATTGTTGGTTATTGCATGTATCCTAACCAGGTAGTGTGGATATGCCAACACTGTTCAAACCAACAACCAAACGACTTCATCGACTGATTCAGTGTTTTTGTTTGGTTAGACCCCGTGTTTTCTTTCAGTCTAATTTTACATCGAACACTAACGTGCATCGAAATAGGCAGTGGTTAGGTATATTTAGTATGTATCCCATTCATCTTAATCCATGAAGCGTCACAACACCACCAACAGACTTTTCATCTCTGTTTGTTACCATATAGCTGAGCTCAGTACTGACCACCCAGTCATTCCGTTGTTTTATTGATAATACTTCTAAGACGCCTATTGTCATAAGCAAATATCCTGTGCACGTGTTATACCTTCATCGACCATATTTCACAGCAATAAAGTAGTGTAAGTCAGACTGTTATACAAAACACGAGCAGCTGTGTTGGCAGACGGTCATCTCGCTTATGCTGCAAACAAAGCTAGTTGCTAAAGGCCAACTGCATTTTTCAAAACCGTCGCGAGTTTTTGTCAATCAAAAACTTGTACTGGTATAAGTAAAGCGCACAAACAATGTAATAAACCTACAGTTATATAAAAGATTCGACTTTTTGTATCGCTTACATTGCATCGTCACTGGGGTTTTAAGAAATAAGTCATTTTTGTTAAATATATATGAAGGTAGGAAAAATAAACTGAATGGAGAGAGTGAATTTTGATCAGAATCAGTCACTTATAATCGACAAAAAGCCTGGAACATTTGTGCTTTATTTCAACACATAAACCACATCATCATTATGAGATGAAACTCAGATGAATAGTAGAGTAATTGAAATAATGTAGTAGGCATAACAATTCGAAAGATTAAACATTGAGAATATAGTTAGCTATAAAGAAATATAAAGTGTGTCTGAAGAGATAACGGAACTTAGCATCTACAAGAAGATAACTAGTGGCCTGGCGCTAATGTGACCGATTCTAAGTCATGCTGCTTGATGTCTTAAATCAGCATTGTTGGTTATTGCATGTATCCTAACCAGGTAGTGTGGATATGCCAACACTGTTCAAACCAACAACCAAACGACTTCATCGACTGATTCAGTGTTTTTGTTTGGTTAGACCCCGTGTTTTCTTTCAGTCTAATTTTACATCGAACACTAACGTGCATCGAAATAGGCAGTGGTTAGGTATATTTAGTATGTATCCCATTCATCTTAATCCATGAAGCGTCACAACACCACCAACAGACTTTTCATCTCTGTTTGTTACCATATAGCTGAGCTCAGTACTGACCACCCAGTCATTCCGTTGTTTTATTGATAATACTTCTAAGACGCCTATTGTCATAAGCAAATATCCTGTGCACGTGTTATACCTTCATCGACCATATTTCACAGCAATAAAGTAGTGTAAGTCAGACTGTTATACAAAACACGAGCAGCTGTGTTGGCAGACGGTCATCTCGCTTATGCTGCAAACAAAGCTAGTTGCTAAAGGCCAACTGCATTTTTCAAAACCGTCGCGAGTTTTTGTCAATCAAAAACTTGTACTGGTATAAGTAAAGCGCACAAACAATGTAATAAACCTACAGTTATATAAAAGATTCGACTTTTTGTATCGCTTACATTGCATCGTCACTGGGGTTTTAAGAAATAAGTCATTTTTGTTAAATATATATGAAGGTAGGAAAAATAAACTGAATGGAGAGAGTGAATTTCAGCTAGTGGTTTCTGGTTGATACTGTCAGTGGATGTCTTAAATAAAATATGATTTACTTTGCTATATGAAATGATTTTATGTATTTGTTACACCTTTGTGGTATATTTCATGAGTCTCTCCAATGTTGGTATCCTATTGAACTGTACTGGCTATTCTGAAGAATATGGTGAATCAGTCGTTTAAAATATTTTAAGTATTTATTCATACACCAATGACTAAATTATTACTTAAATAGATCTATAGATAGTGAGTCACCAGCGATATTTTATGAAAACATTGCTATTATATAATGATTACCGGTGATGACATGAATTATAGGATATCACAACTGTTAATCTGTAGGTATCATGCTCATTATGAAGCAAGGTTATCCTATGGGTGTGTTACTTTTGATAAAATGCTCATTAGAAGGAATCACTTTTACAACTTATTTTTGTTGGTCCTTTAACCAATGTCGTTTCATGGTGGAAATAATCTAGAACGTATACATAAATTTACTAGATAAAGTATATAATGTTAATGGTTGACAGTATCTTTAATGATTCCAATGTCTAACCTGTTGTATCCAGTATTACCAGACGTTTTCCATTTCATTTAATTGGTTAGTCAAGTGTATCAGCTACCTTCTGTGAACCACGGAGTATAGCTTAGCACGATATGTTGTGTGAAAAATTAAAACAAAGTAAAACTTATGTCTTTAAATGAAATATTCAATGGAAATTACATCCTATTGTGTAATATTTGCGTTCAAGAAAATAACTATAATTACAGTTATTAAACATAGAAAATGTGAATAATTTTAGTCCATATTATTTCATAGAATCACTTTAGATTTATGTTCTAATTCATTTTACGTATTTTTCATCAAGCTGTTAACCAATACACAAATTAATAAAACTCAATCTGATTATCTCTTGTCATCGATTAGAGCAATACGAGTACTAGGTTCATTGAATTTTTCATCTGCTGAAAATTTCACTAATCGTATCTACAAAACAATTGATAATATGATAATATCAGAATATGAAGAATTTAATGGTGATAATCATTTATCAAATCATGATGAAATAACAAATGAAATACTATTGAATATTACAAATAAATCACTAAATGATGTTATTGGTAAAACAGACGATGTCTATCATAACCATTGTCAGTTAAATGGAAAACCAGCAAGTACATATGTTAATATTCATGAACTATCGGAAATGTTAGATAAGAAAAAGGCATCAAAAATAAGTGAAAATTGTTTAATGACAGATGGTGTTGTCAATATATCAGATGATGTAAGTGAGCTTTTGAATGTTTTATTGTTCAGTGTTGTTTATGAAATAAACGTACAGTGTATATGTTATATATATATATATATATATATATATATATATATATATATATATATATATATATTATTTGGTTGCCAACCTACGTATTAAAGTAATACATACAAGATTTAATCCCGCATGTTAAAGACGATTTCTGTTCCTGATATGAGACTATACATAACCAAATTAAACTTCTAGGTTGCCTTATTTCTTCTAATACATTTCATACTTTAAGATTTAATTTAATGTGTTGTCGTATTTCTCATAAAATTAAGAAATACTGCCATGATAGTACTTACGGATTCCTTCCCTTCTGTCATACAAGGAAGTAACAGAATTATACCACGAAGTTCATATCATTAATATTCAGCGATAAAAATAGATATGATGTGATCAAGATTGACTGTTAACGTTTGCAGATGAATATTGAACGGTAGAGTATAACTGTTTTAAAATTCTTTAATGTATGTTCTCCAAATATTCATAAGTCAAGTGAACATACTGTAAGAATTATGTTACATTATTTTTAATTTGTGTAGTTGATTTGTTACTATAATCAAGGTTATATTGTTAAACTAAACAAGTGTTATTATGATTATTAGTGAATCCTATAAAATTATTAATATCTGTTTATAAAGAAGTCAAATTTCTACTTTGTTCTGATTTTTTAATATCTTCCACAACCTATAATTAGTATCCAACAGAATCACGTCGAACATCCATAATAGCAAGAAATGATCTTACTTATCATCAAACCCATAATGATCTTCACTTGTCATCTAATGGTTTGAATAACAGTGTAAGTGAACACAATGAGAAACAATTACGGAGATTTCTTTTGTTAGATATTTCTGGAATCACTCATATTGATCCAGCAGGAGCTTCTGCACTCAGTGAAATACAACATAATTTATTTAAAAAGAAACATTATATGGTTCTTTGTGGAGGTAAACTGTTTCAGTTTTTCGTTTATCCGTTCTTCAGTGTCTTGTTGTGTCTGAGTATTGTTAATAATATTTTATTTAAAATGGAATACATTCCATGAAAACTTACTGGGTAGTCAGTAATAAATAAACTAAGTAAATAGATAACGTAGAAAAAATGCCACTAAAAAATCCTCTTGAATTCAAATGACAATAAATGGAGATATAATATCCTCTCCTTTTTGATCATCTAAGTTACCAAAGAGAAATGATCTAGTGATTAAAGCATTATGTTTTAAACTATTATGCTGCACCCTTGGACTTTCCAAGCAAATTAACACTGTAAACCTAATGTACATGTACGAACGAATCCAGTTTCAATAATCTGTTTCAAGATGACAATACATAGTTTGAATAAGTAAGCTGACTTTCGATCGTATGAAAATGTATTAAGTGTATGATTGCATAGGTAGAAACTGCTACAGCAAACCTGTTAATGGAATTATGGAGATTATGTTTTATTCCATCATCAACCATGTAGACATAGAAAGTTTATAAGAGCTGATTCCTTTTTCACTCATCCGATAGTAACTATGAGACAGATGACAGTTTCACTAATGAACTGAGTCATAACAAGTACTAGTAACAGAGGTAGCTATCATTGCTTAAGTAAGTTTATTCACAGCCATAAAGTTGTATCATTACTATAGAAAGGTGAGCTTACAAATCCTGATGAAGACAACATTATCTATGAGAAAGATTTGTCAGCACAAGATGAGTAAATGACACGCTTCTCACTCAAATGGATTGATTAATTCACGACAATTTCTTCAATTCCAAATAGAAGGGACTTTCAAGTAACTTAGAAAGTGCATGATTTACATTTTAATTTCACATGTTTACCATAGCCATTACTATTAGTCGTTTTCTACATCTATTCTTTGATTAGCTAACAGTGATTATAGTTTTCCTGAACCGGTCAAAGATTGAACTCAGAATCACATATTAAACAGATTACCATTAGAGCATTGAATTAATACATTTTAGTACACATTAAGTCAAATTAGTTACTAGAATATATTCACAATCTTCCCTTCTTGAAAATTGTGTTGATTTTTTATTTAGTAATTTAAACAAATTAGATGTTTTTGAAATTATACACTTTGATATACAATCAATCACTAGTGAATAATAAAGTTTTGGTAAACATCTTATTCTTTTTTTAACATAATGGTATCTATTTATGATGTGCTATATTCATTGTTTACCTTTTTATTTAAATTCAAGAGATTTGTAACCTTTAATAATAATAATAATTTTATAATTATTTATTAACTGTTTACAAAAAAATGGTTTGTTTAAATGGATAATATGAATAACAAACAATTAAGGTGTACCATCATTATTTTATAGTAAAATGTAATTCATATTCTTTTTTTAATTAAGGTTAACAAATGAGTAAACTGTTACCGATCAATGTCACCTCTAAAATTAGACAATGAATTACCATTTTATGTATATATAACATTGTTAATAATTACAGTAAAATGATACCTATTTTTGAACTATATTAGGCTGTAGTTGTCTTCAACAACTGTAATATATTATAATTGAGTGTTAATTTGATATCATGAATTGGTCTGAGTTAGATAACCATTGATCACCAAGAAGTACTGGACAGCTGTTTCATCCTACGCGACTCTTCAACAGAATGCGTCGAGAATCGAGAATCAAATTCAGGACCTTTTGGCATCGCGTCAAATGCCTTATCAGTAAACCAGTGAGTCGGCTTCAAACAGTTGATTTTTCTAACTCAGTAAAATCGCTATATGTTTCGCGTGACTTCATCTTTTGCCATTGGCGGGTAACTACCTGGCACTCGACACGGCTGAACTCAACTGATCACATCTTCTTACTAGAACTTCAAGAATTACTTCAGGAAGTTAGTCACCAGTGAGCTGATATTGAATGAAATTAGATGTGAGACAGTTGCACGCCAGTAGCAATGGATAAGGTTGCTCAAATATATCAATAATTGATTGAGTTAGAAATATCAACTGTTTGGAGCCGACTCACTGGTTTAGTGTTAAAGCGCTTGATGTGCAGCCTGAAGGTTCTGAATACGATTTCTGGTGTGGTCGTGGATGCGCACTGCCGAAGGTTCCCATGCTAGAACGAAACAGCTGTCCAGTGCTTTCTGGTGACAAATGGTTGCCTCACTCTGGCCAATTCATGATATCAACTTAACTCCAACACATTAAGTCTATCGTATCCGAGACTTTTCATCTATTTTACTTTTTGTTCAGTAGGTGATTGCATCATTTTGAAGTGTAATTTTTACTAAAGATTTTATTTCAAGCATACAGAGTTATCTTTGGGTAATTACTTGAAAATGTCAGCTTAGGGTAGCACTTCATATTGTGTTCAAAACATGAAATATGGTTAAGTTTTCCATTAAAATTGAATTTTAATAAGTGAGACTTACCCACTGAAAAGTTGGGATAATATTCAAAGTACCAGCTAACATGCTAACATGCCTAATGAACAATGAAAGTGTCGTGGATCACTTCAGCCGTAATTACGAATTCAAACTGTGAATAAAAGGTTTAGTCTTGGACATCTTATGATATTTGACTAGATTGTATCCATTATTGTCGAAAGAAGAATCTGAAAATGAATATTTCAGTGTCTAGTACATGTTACACCATAGAAGATGTAATTTATCTTCATAGACTTTCGCAAATATATACTGAGAAACTCTCTTGAATGCAGTGAAGACTAGGCTTGGATGTATGATTTACTTAAAGAATATTTACATATAGGACCAGTCGGATATAGAAATGTAGTACTTATTATGAGTAATTATGGTAAGTTATCAGAGGATTTCCTATATGGAACATACTTCGAATGATCTCATCTGGATGAACTATGCATATATTTCAAGTAACATATACCTTATTTTGATGTGCTGTTTCTGTAGACTACATATGCAGGGGATTTTCATTATGAAAACACAGTATCTTTATTTTATGACAGCACGTCAATAAAATGTATTTTTATTTTGATGCTAACTTTCGGCCAACGACAGAAAACATCAAACTCTTATAAATGTATATCACAAACTATGAGTAAATGAAGTTTAATTCGAAGGCCCAATTAATGAATTTGTCATTCTAAGCTTGTGCTCTATACTGATATAACGATCGAGCTATGTGGTGAAATCAATTTACAAACGGACCGCATCAATTATATTGAGATACTTTTGTGCAAATTATTTCCATCGGACACTTAAATATTGATTTATTCAAAGTTAGCCATCGAATAACAACATTTCACCCATCTATTTACACTTGATTAGTTAATAGGGATAGTTTTTTCTGCTTATAAGAATAAATATGGAATTACTACTCAATTTTTGTTTAGATCCAGCACCGTTCAAGTGTTTATCTATAGATGATTGGTATGTTTGTCCTGGATTAAAACCAATTTATCCTACACTATATGATGCTGGCGCTGTTTGTGTTAAACTGCTTTGTCAAGGTGGATCAGATTCAAGAAGCCATTTAGAACCAGGGATAACTGATAGGAACACAGAATAACTAATTACTCTTTGTTCATTTAAGTAAGTTTCATTCGATTTTTATATATCACAGTTTAATGGCTGAAGCAAGATCTAATGATTTGATCTTGAACGGTAACTTAATCTTATCAATTAAACCACCAGCTTCCAGAATGTGACATTATTGAAACCATAGATTATAGAAAATAAAATGCATTTAGTTCTGAAATTTACAGCATGATGAAATTACGATACACTTTTTTTGATACTGGTGTCTGCTAACCTTTAACTAGTATCTAACAGACTGGAACCAAGTTTAATGTTATCAATAAAGAATATCACATTCCCGAAATAGGTTACGATCTCTCGTGAAATTCACAGATATTTGATTTTACTTATAGATTTTAGCATGTTTATTTATGTTTCCTTAAGTTCTGATGTCATTTATGAATACATAGGGAGTAATAATTGCGAGTTGAAAAGGGAAGGAATTTTAAATTGTACTGTTGCTGTATTCCTCAATGTTCGAGTGTCATAAAAGCCACATTCCACAAAAACAACTTTAATCTATAATTCTAGAAATTAACCTGTCGTTGAAAGTTCAGTAATCAAGTTATCAGAATCAGGCGAATGATTGTGCTGTTTTATTTTAATGCTGTAGGTTGGTGTTTGATCTCTGTTGGCTACTTAAATAAAACAGCATACTCATGCAACAAATCAAAAGTAATTGTTTGCCGTTCAAGGAATGGGACTTGCTTCAAAAGTAGTTCACAGCAACACGTAGAAATTTCTAGATCTACTTTACAGTGGTTAGGTCTCATTGTTGATACGATTTGTTGATGGATTGCAACCACCGCGAAACAGCTTCAGTGCATACTATTTTTCAGTTCCAGCTAACTTAGATTAATAAAACTCACCTTAATTAAGAATAATTTTAAATAATGACCACTTTACAGCTAAGTGGGAATGTTAATAAATCTTTTATTGGTACCGAGTACTAACAAACACAGTTAGCTCTGTCTGTTACCATCGAAAACCATCGAGCACCAGACAACTGTTTCGTAATGGTGTAGGACTCCCCAGCTGCGCTCACCCACTACCTCTACAATAATCGGAAACTAAACATTATTTGACCCAAGCCAGCCCAGCGATGTCAGTGGTTAAGCATTGGCAGAGAAACGTTGGAGTTTTGGTTTTGATCCCTGGTTGGATGACAGGTGTGCACTGTTAAAAAGTTTCTCACCAGCACGAAACAGCTGTTTAGTGCTGGTTGATTTCCATTGGTACTTAGACTTAATCAATCTATGATGAATACAGGACAACAATTTAGAGCTTAAACCACACCAACTTAACCTTCTGTAAGTTTATTTGTCAATCTTCTTATACCATGTTTCTATCGATTGTCTATCATTATTTGAAAATATCAGTTTCATGAGTGCATATTTATCCACTAATTGTGGATAAACGAAATATGTTAGCCAGTAAGTTACATACCTTAGTAATATTGAAAACAAAATCAAGAAATAACTGATATTTTGATTGTTTACAAGTGAATTATATATACTGTACTGTAGGTATTTGTATGAAATTTCAGCTAATGATAGCAGTCATCAGATTAGGTTATTTTCCATTTCATATGTATAAAAATGTTAGTAAATTACGGGTAAATGAATCAATGATGCATATGTTTCCATAATGGCAATCATTTTTCGATCATGGAGATGGTTTTGTTTGTGTTGTAGTCATTGTCGTAGATGGTTTAGGTGTAAAGTTTTCATTGTCGTCATAGAAGTCATCATCAGAGCATAATGTCATATGAAAGTGAACTGTTTAATTATTTCAAAACCCTGAGGGGATTTTGTCATTCACATTTAGCCTTTTGTTCCTACTGACCCCTTTGTTCTGGTTGATCTCTTATGTAGTTATTGGTTGACCTTCTCCGCATGCATTTGTAAGCAGAATTCGTAACGATACGACTATTGTTTGCAGATCGACTTGAGTATTAAGCCGTTACAATATCTGTTGTATTCTCCGGATCTCTTTGATTCATAATTTTGACATTTTCCCAGTCAAATTCACATCTATCATTGTCCATGTGTAATGGTATGTCCAGTGCTGACACCTCAAATTACATATATAAAAACACGAAACGGCAGTAAGGCGACGTGACGTGATCATTAGAATAGGTTTAGTTAGTGATTGTGAAATGATTAGGGAGTTCATTGTTATGTAAAACGAGAGCTGGCAGTGTCTTCCGGAACGCCAATGAAAGCAACTTAGACCACCAGTTGTCAGAACACAAGCAATTTATATAGGTTTATTCTATGAATCCACCGAGAGCTGTTTTATCGACTTAAAAGTTGATGAGGCATGTGAAAAACAGTGAATTAAAGTAGTCTTCTTTACTGAAATCTCTGTTGTTACCATTAAACTTGGTGACACGATACAGTTGTTTAGATATTAGTTGAACTCAGTTCACACCTTCTTTGCGTATATCAAGTTTTGTTAAAATTTCTTATTATATATAGCTGCATAGATTGCTGATTGCATTGCAAACAGTTTTTAATGTGCACAGTCGGTTAGCGAAACCCTTTTATACTACTAAACAGTGATTTGACTAGAAGAGAAACTTCATAATCTGCTTTTTTTTAATTGACTCAGTTAATTAACGTGAACTAATTACTTATTTAATAGGGAATTTTGAGCTCTGTTTTGTTACATCCGATTGAAAAGAACTTGTCGGAAATAATAAGTGACATTTAGTATCATTTTGTAAATCGATCATCCTTTTAGTTTGCAGATCAATCGGTGTTAACTAAGAGATTTAATGTCAATAAATTGTAGGGTAAGAAATAGCTGAAACGTAACTAAATACTTCACAGTAATGATTTCACAACTCCACTTCACACTAGATAAGTATTTTCTAGCAAAAGAAAGTAACTGTACAGTTGTTAGTATACTACGGAGCCTAACTCCCCTCAATTGATGGTTGAATGTGGTTGATAGTAAACTATTAACGTATGCTTCTATCACTAAGCATTGAGGATAAAATTGATCACAACTCAGCGATCAGTGAAGGGAAATATTTATGTCTCACAGGACGAATCATTACTTGAAATATACCAGACTATGAAACTAAATGACGCGTTTGTTGATATTTACGACTGAATTTGTTTACCGTCCATTCTTTTGCTTTTTCAAAGATGCTTCTGTATTACTTGTATTCACAATTCGACTTTATTCTAATTAATAACCTTGGTAGCTGTATCAAGAACGAACATTGCATCCTATCTGTGATTAGATAGCTGATGTTTTAGAGTGTTAGTATTAGTGCTTGTACTGATGTTGAAGCCTTTCATTCATTACCGATCCCTTCAAACATCCGATGTGTTAACTAGTCGACTGCTGATTCACGAAACCTAACGGTTTGTTTTTCTAACAAAAAACGAAATTGATTATTTGACGTTTTCTTCAGAATATAAACAATTTGTAATTTTTTTTCGTTAATGATGGAACTGTTAAAGAATCTTACCTCTCTAACAGATAACTCTATACAGTTTCAAATTGTTAGTAGTACTGATTTTAAGTTTCCGCTCTTAAACATCAACACTAGAACAAATGTAGCTGATAAGTACTAAACAAGACGACATGTATTTTTTATATTCACTTGCTAATCCCTATCTAGATGAAATTGTAGTTATCAAGTTTTAAATGTATTCCAGTGCTAATGAGTTGCATATTAAACTAATTTTAGCATTACTGTTTTACTTCTATTTTAGAAAACAAATTAATGTACATACTCAAATGAACTATAATCATTTAGTAACTTGTCGTCACTCTGATTTTCATTTATTGATTTATTATTTCATATAAAAAACATAATTAATCGATCAATCAATCAGTATTTTTTCTACTCATTTTGAAAATTGAGCATTTTATGTATTAAATCGATAAATAGTGTGTGTATTGATTAATTTATTGATTTATATTTCTAAAAGTATTATTTTATTTTTTATTGATTGTAAAAAAAACGAATCAATATTGATTGTATGAAATTGTATGATATTTTGAAGGATACTTATAAATACCATAAGCAATTAAATTCTAGTTTATTCATCTATATACATTTTTTATGAATTAATAAAGTGATTATTTTTACTTATTTGTGTTTATCACAGAGTGATGTTGGTTGGGTACTAGTAAGAACTATGGAGCCCTGACTAATTGTCCTATCCCAGTATGGGACTCCTTGGCAGTGTACACTTTCAACTCAGTCAGGGAATCGAACAGTGATCGTTAAGGTTCCACAGTGAAAGCTTGATCATTAGCACCACCTCAGTTCAAAGTGATTATTATCAAAACTATATGTTATTTGAAGATCTGCTTCCTAATTTTATTTATTTAGTGATATAAGACTATAGTTCACTTACTAAGTTCAAGGGTTAGTGACCTCTTGCCTCTATAGTAACTACTACTAATATCGCTGCTTACATACAATTATACTAATGTTTTGGTCTTGACGATGATTTTGCGAGGACTGAGTTACCAACAAAGAGATGCATATATGTATGTTTAGTGTTTGTTAAAACTAGACAATTGTGAACTAGCAAATGATTAAGTTCTGATTTCTTTGGTAGTTTCATACATACATTTGAGTCCAAAGACGCCTACCTTCTAACCATCAACCAACCTACAGAAAGCACTGCTTTTAAAACAGAGGAAAATAAAGGTGTGAAGTCTGTAAAGAGATTCACTTAGGTGGTTAGTTTATGAGCCAAAAATATGGGTATATTATATGTGGTGCATGAAATTGCTAACAAAATCAGTATATGTCCTTTATGTGGCAAAGACATAATGTTTCGTTTTCAAGACTTATTTTGGAAGTCTCCGGCTAGTGCTGATTAGTTGAAGTATATTCCAGAGTAATGAAAACTTTATAAAAATTGTTAAAGGCAATGAAGAAGTTAGAAGTGACTGGTATTGCATTTAGTTTGAAGTGCACGCGATATATGACCAAGTTACGTTTGATGTATAACCAGAGCAACTTTTAACGATTGAACCCACTCTTACGAATGAGTATAAATCAGAAGGCAATAAAGGATAGAGGATAAGTTATATTTAATCGTAAGTGGAACGTCGATGGGATAGCAACGTCTAAGCTGACAAATTAGAGAGAGAGGTCCTACCCAAGGTGCATCGTGTCGTGATCTGGTGATGATGCGTGACTGAGCGTCTTCAACTAGTCGTATCCGCTAATACAAACGTGGTTAGCATCAATGTTGAGAGCCTGTGCAATTATTTATTTTGGGGATTATTTACCGCTACAAGTTTGTTAGATCTGCACATTACATACTCAATACAATAGCATTGAAAACTACATTTTTAAGATTAGCCAAAATTAATTTTTAGGTCATAAATTTTTTCTTAGAGTTATTCTTATCTACAGCCAGCCCTGAATTATTAAAAGCCAAATGAGATAGAGAAGGAGGATTTTAGTACATCTGGTTACTTTGAGCTGATATTTTTGTTGTATTTTGGAACAAAATCATCAACCGAAAGTTAAGTGATGAGGCGATAATCTTTGATACATACTGCCTGTTTCATTTATGAATTTCTATCAAAAAGAAAGTAGATCAGGGCAATATTGGCAGACAAACTACATGTTGATTTACTTTACAGACCATTTATTTTTTCAAAATCTGATGTATGCCCTGGTAACGAATGTTAACTAGAATAAAACTCGAGCGGAGCAAGTTTTATTGCCTACTGTCTCCAACAATGTAATATCAGAATATGATTCTCGTAAATTACTTTACGTCGACTGGTGACCATATTGGAACTTAACCAGTAGAACATGACGTTAATCACTATTCAATGATTAATCAACATATATGTTATCACAATATTTATGTGTCCAAGTATCAAATTTACGTAAATATTCATATGAGTTCGGAGTTAGATACAATGCTTTAATCTCATTCATAAATAACAATTGCCTAATCATTCACATCATATAAATGTCAATAATGATATTAAGTAGCAACTGAATAGAACTGATTATTTAAAACAATAGATGCTATTCAAAGTATCATGTAGTTTATATTAAATACAATGAATGTCAATTATTTATTCATTTAACATGTTATATTTAAATATATTAATATCGTTTAGAACAGATGTAAATACGTGGATGTTTTGCAACAAAAGAATTCACAATTGGATACAATTCTATTGTCTTCTATGTTGAATGCATTGCAAATGTTAAAATTATCAAGTTCGAAATCATCTTTCGATTATTGAGTTGTACGTTTTTCATTCATTTTTATGTATATAATAGTTTAATTCATCACCAATTGTAATTGTTCCCAATTTTCATGTATTATATACTTGGCTAGTTGATTCCCAATGGCCATTATTAATGCGGATGGAGTACCCGTTGGAATTTTTGATATAACTGATGCATCACCGATACGAATGTTTTTAAACCCAATAATTCTATACATTTTTATATTGTGGAGAAGAAGAGAAAATGTAAAACGTACATATATATTTTGAACAACTGAAGGCGATTTTCTTTTTCTTTCAGTGTTTTTTTACCCTCATATTGTCAAGTTACAGAACAAAAGTGATGTATGTCCTAAGCATGTTGAGTTGTGAAGAATATCTGAGATAAAGGTCCTCACCAATGATTGGCTGTAGTTAGACAACCATTGGAGATAAAGAATCATAAGGTAGTCTCTTCGTTCTACCGTGTTGATAATCAGCACTTTTCATCCACAACCTAATCAAAGATCAAATCCACAATTTTCAAGATTGCGATGACAGCCTAACACGCAGACCACTGAGTTGGCATTCTGATTTTCGGTAGTAATCTAACTTAGACTATTCTGTGATTCCAGACCACAGCAACACTGTTTAGATGATTAATTGCGAGATGTAATTTTTTAATTGCTGTTAAGAACCCATGATCAGTAAAGTTCGACCAAGTTTGAAGTAAAACATATATCACCAATGCCAATGCATTATGGTTACAGAATGTTTCAAGAATTGACTCCACTTAAAAACACAAACCAACAAATGTTAACTTAGTTGTCTGATGTTTTGGTGCGTGCCACGTGATTTAAAAGTGTCGGGTTTTACTCTTACTGGGTAGTTGCTGTGAACTACTAAAGAGCTCAGCGGTAAGATTATACAGCTTTCTTATGCTTCCTTGTTTTTGTTAAGAACTTAATTTGTGTCGTTCCATGATATTCTCTTTAGTCTGTTGTACATTCATTCGACCTGGTTAACTTTTTTCAAACAAAAGACAGAAACATCTATAAGAAGTTAAATCCATTGTGTAATTTACCTAGTTAGTTGTTATGATATTCTAATGTCCGAATTAAAGGATTTTAAGTTCTAACATGGATATACATTTTAATATCTCATTATGAATTGATCTCATTTAGAATGCTAAAAAACGGAATGACTGAACACCTTTTTTATCCTAGTTTCAGAATCCATAGCAACATCTATCCACAATTTCACCATTAGTTGAACCCTTCATCTCCAAACTTTGTAGTAAGAGCAATAAACGTATTTAATGAATAAGTGAACATTATCTTTCTGAAATTGATTTTTATCAAGTGATATTATCAGATATTTGAATTAACACAACAATAACATATTCCTGTACAATTTGTTTTCTACGTACTGTGGAATACACATTCACACATCTACCTTTCTTTATCTACTGAGTTGGTTCTTTGAATTCACACTTCCCATATAAGTATTCAACGCTTTCTTCTCCTTTTTCACTAAAAGTTCATATAAGTATCTAAGTCTCATTAAGTGAAAAATGAAGAAAGAACTTATATTATAATGTGGAAATACTTAACTGTACGTAGCACGTCAAAGGTTCAAATTTAAGTTATCTATCAACTATTGTAACTTAAATTACGAAAATCTTTAAAATCAACTTTGCTAAATTGTTAGTGAAACTTGAATTATGTTTTCTAACCAGTTCATCTTGAAAACAGGTTGTCTATTGATTTGTTGCTTGCATCATATGATGCGTTTGCTTTAAAACATTTAACTACATTCCAGATTATTTAGAAGTAAATGCTACAAATTCAAATAACAATGTAAATGTCATGTATAGTGCACCATTTATCATTTTCAATATTAAGCAACATACCACTATGAATGTATGTAATACCTCATAAAATTCCCTATCCCTTAAGAATATTTCCTACCTAAAAATTATATTTGTTCATAAATTTTCAGTTATAATGATCTTCCCTTAATTGTAAATAGTAAATTTATGATTTCGGTTATGATAAACATGGGGCCTTCGTTACTATTCTAAAGGATATAGAAATTATTGATGCTGACATCCAAGATTACCCTTAATCAGGCACTGTTAGCGTATAAGCTACTCGAGCGGATGCCTTGTCAATGAAAATATATGTAACTGATGAACGGAATGTTTGCACAATCGTTAAGGCGTTTAACTTCTAGTCACTAGATATTTATCTTGAACTCAGCACCATTTGTTCTGGTTTGAGCAACTGAGCTGTATTACTAGTTATAGAAGTCACAGTCTGACTAGGATCCGATTGCAAATATCAGTGACTGGTAAATAATTTAATAAAAATAACAAGTTGATGAATCCCAAAGGAGTCAGAATTAGCTCTTTGGATCTCACCACTAAACAGTATTGAAAAATATGGAAGTATGTTTGAACGCTACAAAATTAATGGGGAAGAAAGAAGTTACTTTTATTCCATGACTACATTCTTCATCTTCGTGACCAAACTGGACTTAAAACGATGCTTAGATTAGTAGAATCATAATCTAAAGATCAACTAATGCACACGAACCAGTATATTAAAGTGCACTTGTTTCGTAGATTCTCTAACATCAAACACTTAAGATGCAACAAACGTTTTATGGAAAACCTAACATCGTTTTATAACCATAAAATTCCACATAGTAGCGTACTTGAAGTTTGTATCGACGACGGCTGAAGTATTATTACATGGTAATTTCATAGCGCATGTTCCGACTAGATGGTAGTTAGATAAAGTTAGTGATTTAATCAAACATTCAATAGCTGTTTTCAGTTTTGCAACAAATATATCTTGCTCAAAAGATTGTAAACTTGCAGATTTGGGAATTTTGGGACATCCAGAAAAATGAGGAAAATGAAGTTTTACAGCGATTTTTGGTTGACCTTTATTTATTTGTACTTTGTTTAAATTATCCAACTTCTGATTTACGCTTTGTATAGCTTTATAAATCCAAATAACACCTTCTACTAGTCGGTGGGCATCAGTTAAATCACAAAGGTAAGCTGGATTAATTTTCACATTTCCAGTCGGTTGACCAATATGATTGTAATTTATCGTAACGCTGCCCCTCGAACGTGGATTCAGCAAAGTGATCAATAAAATCATAGGATTTTCAAAATCTCTGGAATCTTCATCCTTCATGTATTGACGCCAAGCTGATGGATTAAGGTTGCCTAACTTAAAAAAATAATTTAGTTTAAAGTGGCTTTGGATACAAGTAATTAATTACTTCATTCAACTTCGAGATGAATTAATTTACAAACCAAAATATATTGAAATCTTTTTCACTATATGAATTATTTCTGACTAAGGTTTTAGGGTTTTAAGATCAAAATAAGATAAAAGCATGCTCAGCATTGTTTGCATACCCTGATAACCTGTTAAGCGGTTCCATTATACTTGAGGCTTGCAAGCTATATATACTGATATCTCAAGTGCTACCAGAAGTATGCGACGATCTTCTTTTCCCGGTTGCTAACATCCAGAAAGGTTCTTTTTCTTAGCAAACTTAGAAGAGAATAGAATTAGATACTTTCTTGACGACTTTCGTACGTAACACTGATACTGGCTGTCTGAGAGCAGCATCTCTCCGCAGTCACACTTCTGTGAAGTCTATACTTTCAAAACTCTTGTTTGCTACTTTTCGTCTTTAAGCTTTCTAAACAAACTTCATGGTAGAGTAAGACCAAGTGAACCAGTGTTCCAACTAACATTGCTTTATTGGTTCATAATGACAGGGAAGTTTAACCATCTCTTCAAGGTGTCAGTTATGATTATAAATAACAACTAAGTGTCATTATTGTTATTTACACCAAAACTGAAACCCATTATTCGTGTCATTCGTAAACCCTTATCGACTAAGTTACGGAGTCATACAAAAGGCTATCAGTTTGCTTATTAAGAATGACTTATACTAAAATAAAGTGCTTGTCCTTGATTTCACTTCTAGCCACATTTCATGTATACAAAGAATTTTGACAAAGACTATATTGAGATGATCACTTTACGATACGTTTATATAGTAACAGAGATTGGACAACTATAATCCTAAAGTCTTACAAAAGTAAATTATAATCATTTGCTAAAACATCTAGTCTGGTTGGGTAAACTATTTGTCATCCATACTCTGTAGCCTAGTGGGTAATTCATTGACACTTAAGATGATAAATAATGCATTCTTCCCCCAGTTTGAAAAGTAATATTGCGACTCAAGTATATATATGCGTCTTGGATAATTATGTTTGTCACAGATTGATGTCGGTTGGGCAGCAATGAAAAACAGGAAACACTGGACAACTCTTTGGTCCGAGTATGAGGCCCCCCAACAATTCACTTCCTCAATTTCGTCAGGGAATAAAGCTTAGATAATCAATGCCCCTCGATGAACGCCTAATAATCTTTAGTACTGAGTTACCTGGCATCCAACGGCATTATTTTCATATAAAGGCGTAATGGTTGTCCAGTGCTCCCTGGTTTACTATGGTGTTGAACCAGTATCAGTCTACGACGAATAAAAACAACTAAACTTATTATACATCTTTACAAAACCACCTTAATTCGAATTAAATAATACTTGATCATCAGTAACAATAACATTTATTAAAGGATAACGCAAACTTACATTTTCAAAAGTATCTTTTTCAAATGGTGAAGCTGCAATAACTGTATATTGTATGTCTGGTCTAGAATCATTCGCGACCTTCTGATAACTGGTTCGATAATAGCCAATCGAAGTCAATGCTGATGCTTGTGAAAGTATACCTATAGGAAAGCAAACTACTGGTTAGTAGACCGGTTTGATTAATTGACAACTGTATTTTATCTTCTTGATACATAATTCTGTAATGCCCAATATTGAAGACAATGTCGTTTAATTCATTATTTTTTCATTTGGTCCAAATATTAGAGATTTAAGGTTCAGTGTAGTCAGGTGGTTGAAGAGTCAAATCAAAATTGCATGGCTTGGGTTTTCCAATAGTTGGTATTTACCAATAAAGCCTACCTAAAATGTTATACGAACTAACAGTCTCTGTATGATTTAAACTCGAGTCACTTAGCTTCACATTCCGAATTATTAACAGTGAGTTATTCACTCCACGTTTAATCACTTATAGAACTGAGATATTTACGTTGATTTATTACTGTAAAGTGACAAGTTTCATGCTTATTTAGTTTGTTTTACTGAATGGATCTTATTGATTAAGTTGCAATGTGACCGCTACTCTAAGTGTCTCAACAACGCTAGGGATTTTTTAATGCTAAGTCAAAGGAGGTAATCGACAAGAAAACCCTGACTTACATGTAGTAGTAGTTACATGTAGTATAGGACTTATTACTATAAAGTAAGTTCCAAATACTTTTACTATCTCGTAGTTCTCTCGGGAAATAAGTTAATAAGTTCGGTTCAATGTAACTTGTGATAACAACATTTTTCATTGAATAATAAATTCAATATAAACTGAATGCTTAATTATTTTTCCTGAAATTATTCAATATTATTTAAAACATTTCAACCAGAAGTGTGAATCATTTTCCTTTTACATAGAATCTACTATTCTATTAAACATAAAGTTTTCTTATATGCACACACCTTGTCCATGCCAATAATACTTGAATATTTCCAGTAATGATAAACTCTTTTTTGTCAGTGTTGTTCCATTAATAACTGAGCATATTAAACCAATCATTGGATGATCGTGAAGATTTTCACCAACTGGCAAACTGATATGTTTGTATTCCTTAAGAAGGCATATTAATAACAAAAATTATAATAAATATAAGTAGCATCTGAAATGATGGCTTTGTAATACACTTATAATTTACAGGTAACTTCTATTACCAACTAAAATCAATTGACAAAATTAGTGAAATCCGCTGAGTATTAAAAACTGTGAATTCATACCTAAAATTTGAAACTAATTCGAAATTTCTAATGTCGGCGAATCTCTAACAGATAATAGTCTATAATGAACACCATAATGCGATTTTATGAGAAATCTAAGAAACTCATCCAACTTAATAATAATCTAATAGTTGGTTACTAACTTTAATATCTTGTTCAAAATCAACAAAGCTGCCGAGGAGACAGTGGCCCGTTGCTGATACTGAGTGAATACATATCTATATCACAAATCAATATAAATTGAAACTGTAGACAAATTAGTTACGAAGTCAATATTTTAATATTATCACGTTCACCATATAACCTGAATAGCTGTGCAATCTTAAGGTATGGTAAAACAATAGTTCTTTATTTGGTGTCAAATTGTGACACAATTTTGTTCACATTATATTAATTTCTACAAAACTACATATACGTGTTGGACATTTTATTAATAATAAGGTAAATGAATACTATGTTTTGACTAGAAGTAATTACCGTGATTTCGTGTGTATGATATCATTGGATAGGACTTCAACAGATAGCGTAAATTAAACTAAATAACGTACTTTTACAGTTATAGCAATGAGTGGAAATTTGAAGGAATTCATAAAATTTAATTTCGTAGTAGTATTAGCAGTGGCATAGAAATGAAGATTTAAAAACTTAAATGGATGCTTTTAGCAATTCTGAGTTCTTGGATCTGGATTGTATGACTTAGTTGCGTTCGTAACGATTCTGGACATCACGGAATAAGTGATGATGCTGGCCTGAACGTCAACAAATTATTCACAACTGAACAAATTAACTTAACTGAAAACACTTACTTGAGACACAAAATATCAATTTAAAACCCTATGACGTTTAAATATGTTTCCAACAAAATAGATCTGGTCCGTCGAGTAACAGAAGAAAACAACAGGTATTATCTGATTTGGATTATAGCTGGCAAGCTGAATATAGGATGCGCGTTTCATCTTAATCAGCACTAGTCCGGTGGTTACACCTGGGTTCGAGTGTTAATGTTTGCGTAGGAACTTGAACTCCGATTGGTATTAAACGCCACCTAGTTCACCACTAGGCTACCAAGTCCAGACAGCCATACTTGTGTGAAGAGTATATATGTATCGTTTGAATGTATTTGGATATTCCAGTTGACTTGTCGTAGACTGAAATTGATAAGTCTGCTTGCCAACCACGATCTACCTCAAATAATACTTGTGAACTATCTCTGTATCCAGGTAAACCGCTTAGGATGCATATATGGCAATAAAGACCGATCGATTTCAGTTTATGGCAAGTCAACGGGAAAGTGCATACACATTCTAATTATATTTTACGAAATTGATCACCGTATAGACGATCAATTCTTTGTCAATTTTTATCATCTAGACAACAATATAAAACATGTTTCACGTCAATATTCAAAAGAATTATCTAGCACACAAACAGTCTATTTAATTATCTCGTAAACAATAATTCCATAGCCGAAAACAATCTAGAATACTTATGATGCTAATACATTTGTAGATTCGTCTTCATAAATTACACTATTTCCATTGTTATTATTATCATTAGTATTTTAGGCCAGAATTTGAAATAAAAAGAGAAATTATGTTTATCATATCGCTTTTATTGAATTTACAACTTTATCCTACTAAGAGTGTTTGATGAACAAGCTGAAATAGTAGATGCATTACTGCTTATATTCAATGAAAGTGATGACTGTGAAAGATGAAGGAACCTACCTTACAAGTATCACGTATAAAAATGATTTTGGTACTTTAAAATTCAATACTTCTCAAAAATGCCTCATAAGGAATATATATCGATGAATAGTTTCAGACTATAATGAATCTGTCGTTCACCACTTTCAGGTTATTAATATTTCAGCAAGCTTAGTTTGTGTTGTAAAACTTTTATACACTAGTCTCAACAAAGTTTTGTATATCATTACAGAAATAATCCATGTTCGTGTGTACTTTTTAGGCTTCTTAATCTACAAGAAAACAACTGTTCACTACATTCTTAGTTTCTTAATAAGTTGTCCGATTATCTGGGTTCATAATGCGAATTACTTTTAAAGTTATGACGAATAAGGCCAAAATTGTCAGAATATAGATGATAAAATAGTTGTATAGTAATTTGATCGTGTCACTAAATAAACGAAACTAATTCCTACGACTTTACAAATCAACCTAGACATCTACTGTCGGTCTATAACAATACTTTAAACGGTCTTTCTTAACTGCGTTAAGTTGCTGTATGTTCGTTCAACCCATCGACCAAAAGTAACAAGTTTATGTAGACAATTTCTAATAATACTGTTTTTGTCAGGTTCAATAATACTAACAAACTACCTAAACAAAAATATTTAGTGTGGTTCTGAAAGTGGAATAAGTTTAGAAGCTTAGTACTTTATCAGTCAAGTAATAGCTTGTAATTTCCTCGCAGACAATATATCATCTATTCAGAATTTATTTACTCTTGAAGAAACTTATACAGGCCACTGAAAAGTTGCAGACGTATATAAGAAGCTAGTTGGTTCAGTATTTTATCAAAATAATTCCAACTTATATATCATACAGGAATTAGACCAAAAGTCGGGTCTTAATTCATTGGTGGGGTGATATCCTTCAGTAGTTTACTCCACCTAACTACATTTACTGTTTTTTTTAATTTGTTAAAAAGC
>CM068305.1:17792381-17872381 GCA_034768735.1 Schistosoma mekongi
GGCACATCCTTGAAAACATTTGTATAAAAGAAAAATACTTATAATAAGGTAGCATACTACATAAAATAGTAACTGCAAACATCTAAATCTGTATATCAACTGAAAAACCACTGGGAACCAACAATCTTTATCAAGTATGGTCTTTGTAACAGCCTATAATTGGGAGTTCACACACGTTACTTCCATATCACTGAATTGGAATCCACTTGACCAGATTGTCAACTACAATAAATTTACTTACGTACAATCTTGATGAAACTAAGATTTTCTCACCGACATTATTAAAGGTATTACAATTAGGTACAGAAGTCAAAATTTTTCACCCGTAACACAACACATTTATGCTGACTGATTACTGAATACTAATAGGTTTTAATCCACATAACATTTAAACACAGTGTCTGAGATGTTGAGTTAACTGAACTAGTAACCATGTCATAACGCAATCTAGAGTACTAGATTAACACAGAGTACTAGACATACTTGTGATTATTTATTACTTAGAATGAATATTTCACCTTAAGGTAATTTGTAAATTGTTACACTCAACAGTAAAACTTCATGTTTCATTCTTAACACTTTCCGAAATGATAAATTATTTGTAGTAGTAGAAAATTAGATTTCTAAATTTTTATGACTTATTGTAAATTACATCTATACTGAATAAACAACCGAGTTAAATTAACACAAAGTATGACAAAGTAGAATATGAAATAATTCAGTCAAACAAAAAAAACAAAGACGTTTGAACGAAGAATATTCTTTTCGATAAATGCTCATCAGGTTCTACATTTATTAGTTCAAAATTATCAGTGACAAAAATAGCCAGTTCTGAGGCGGATATAACATCATTCAAATATATGTTTTAAAAATAATCTGATGAGACAAAATTTATATCCAAATTATCCTTTATATTTAAATGATGTTATACCCACCTCAGAACTGGCTATTTTTGTCACTGATAATTTTGAACTAATAAATGTAGAACCTGATGAGCATTTATCGAAAAGAATATTCTTCGTTCAAACGTCTTTGTTTTAATAATTACTTACCCATCGGAGTATTTAAACCTTCAAAAGACCAGCCTAGTAAACTAGAATTCACTTTTAATCCTTGTAATTCAAATGCTTTCTCAAAATATTCATGAATTAAGTGGTTATACGCTAAATGATGAATCATTTCCGGTTTCAAGCTACATCCTTGAAAACATTTATATAAAAGAAAAATACTTATAATAAGGTAGCATACTACATAAAATAGTAGCTGCAAAGATCCAAATCTGTAAATCAACTAGAAAACTACTGGGAACCAACAATCTTTATCAAGTATGGTCTTTGTAACAGCCTATAATTGGGAATTCACTCATGTTACTTCCATATCCACTTGACCAGAATGTCAACTACAATGAGTTTGCTGCAGTGTGACATCCATCAGTTCGTATGGTGAGTAACTCTGGACATTGGGCTTACTGTTTACCAAATATGAGTTATGATTAAGTAAGTTGTACAGAATTGTCGTGAGGGTTGAAATCAATAATCTAGGTATAAACATATGTATATTGTTCCTTTATATCAATGGTTCTCCTTGGTGAAATCTAGCTTTAACTTAGAAAGCTTTGTGAGTTAAAATGGTGTTTTACCTATTAATGTATCTTCTTACTTTAGGATTTAGGAAGGTACATATGCTTAATTTCTGTCTCTTGGTAATCGATACCATCCAAATTACTTACGTACAATCTTGATGAAACTAAGATTTTCTCACTGACATTATTAAACGTATTACAATTAGGCTACAGAAATCAAAATTTTTCACCCGTAACACAACACATTTATGCTGACTGATTACTGAATACTAATAGGTTTTAATCCACATAACATTTAAACACAGTGTCTGAGATTTTGGGTTAACGGAACTAGTAACCATGTCATAACGTAATCTAGAGTATTAGATTAACACAGAGTACTGGACATATTTGTGATTATTTATTACTTAGAATGAATATTTAACCTTAAGGTAATTTGTAAACTGTTATAATCAACAGTAAAACTTCATGTTTCATTCTTAACACTTTCCGAAATGATAAATTATTTGTAGTAGTAGAAAATTAGATTTCTAAATTTTTATGACTTATTGTAAATTACATCTATACAGAATAAACAACCGAGTTAAATTAACACAAAGTTTAAGTATTACAAAGTAGAATATGAAATAATTCAGTCAAACAAAAAAAAAAACAAAGACGTTTGAACGAAGAATATTCTTTTAAATAAATGCTCATCAGGTTCATCTGAAGAGACAAAATTAATATCCAAACAATCCTTTATATCTAAATGATGTTATATCCGCCTCAGAACTGACTATTTTTGTCACTGATAATTTTGAACTAATAAATGTAGAACCTGATTAGCATTTGTCGAAAAGAATATTCTTCGTTCAAACGTCTTTGCTTTTGATAATCATAAGAATTTTTAAACAAACAAAACAAAACCGTTTAATCATACTGTTGTTATGTCATTCAGATCAATCGTGATATTTTTGTGTGTGATATTTTGTAAATAATTATGTTTATCTAATCTATTGTGAAAAAAATATAATATTTACTATTGAAAAGAGTAGATCAATTATATATATGTTTATAGTTTAACATTAAAACAAATTGATTGCAGGCATCATTACCATGGTTACACTTGATAGCTTCAAATAAATTGAACAATGGACAGATAGTTTGTAGAATAATGTAGTATGTATTGATAATTCACTTAAGAATCACCTTACATAAAGTCATCAAACATCAGGAATTTCAGTTTCTACTTAGTGGGCTATAATAAATATACTGCTTAGTTTTACAAGTTAAACATAGGTGTATAAAAAATATAGTTCAAGTTGGATGGTTAAATAGGCCTTTCTGTCGAGTGAACTATTATTTAGCAACATTTATATAGCATTAACTAGTAACCTTACTTTATAGATGGAGAAACCCTTTTGAATAATTCTGATATTTTCATTATCAGTTTTGAAAATAGTATATGCTATTACTATATAATTGGATTCATAGATTCCCAAATCCCACATAGTTATCAGGTCATTTGGTGTAGCTTTGTTTGATCATTCTAAGAGTCAGAAGTTTACTAGAAACCTGTCCTATAATGATTATATCACAGTCTACATGACTTGATTTGTAGACAGTTCAGTTTAGCCATCCCAAATCCAACCTTTTGCTTGTTTTTACACTAGACGTATACATATTCATAATATTACTATGACTGAGTGATTGCTACAAACGAACCTCTTATTTTATCTCCATTATATAACTCAGAGAGAAATTCTTGATCATGTTGAAGAAATTCTTTCAAAACTTCATCATCTGGATGACCAAAAGAGAATATCATTGCATTAAGTAGTGCTGTGCCACCCAAAACATGCCCACGAGGCAAAAGAATCACCTGCCAAAGTTTTAAATGACAAATAGTGTATATCATTAGTAATTATTATGGAACTTTTAAACAAAAAAAGAAAAGTACTTGTCATTTTTCTACAGTCTACTCACACAGCGTTGCTGTTAACGTCATGCTATTCTGACTAGAGCTACTAAATTTCTGTCTATTATGAACTGTTTGCTGAAAACAGCTATTGAAAACTTGAAGGCAATGAACAGCTATTTCGTTTTAATATGATACTCCCCTGAAGAACATATCCACAATCCCATCGGGGATCCCACCTAGAAACTTCATATCACACACAGAGTCCTCTAACCTTAAACCACTGAGTTCGTAATACTGCACGAAAATCATGTATACCAATTTCATGCCCTAAATGGTCAAAGTGCATTAAACATATTTTGTCATTAGTGAATATCACAAGTGAGACACAGACATGCTTTCATAAAGAGAGTGACATAAGATGAAACTCACTTCTTGTATTGGTCAGTAAAACAGTTACCTAGAATTGAAAATATACAGTCTATCCAGGATGAAATGTAATTTCAAAACAACTCAACTGGTTCATTGACACAAAATAAACTCAAGTACGGTTTAAGTTTCGTAATTTATTTATTAGTAAGTAGACAGTTAAACCTATAAATTTAGTAGCTAACAATTATATTTAATTTCTAAAACGTTTTACCCTGACTCCGGTTAGTGGATAATAGAATAGAGCATCAGAAATACATTGAGGTAATAGGAAATATCAACCACTGTGTTTTATGCATCGAATTCGTGTCTTCACGTATTACTAATTTTTCTGAGCTTTAAGTGTATAAAACACTAGTTGTTGACTAAATATACTTTAGTTCTATATTACTAGTTTATCCTCATTATGTTAACTTGGTATCACTAGTCCCATACTGGGCGAAAACAACGGCCTAATGCTTCATGAGGATCGGTATTTATCTAATTCATTCCAATTCGTGATATTAAAATTAACATTCAACAGTCGCCACAACACCTAATTATTATCTTTATTACATTTTCTTTTAACTGAAAGGCTGAAGATGATTGTGATGTAGTTCGATCAATTGAATCAATTCCTCTTCCAAACAGTAATGGTGCTAATAGGGGTATATCACTAATCTTTTTCGTTAACCAACTGATTTTTGGTCCAGATTCAAGCAACAAAATCTTTGGCCGATAGTTAGTGCAGACAGCTTTACATGTATTTTCATTATCATTGATATCGTACAAATTTCGATTAGATAATGAACATGATCTAGCTTTCATTGGTTTGATGCATTGCATTTTTTGAAATCCATCCCATAATTTTCGAACGATAATTGAACCTGATGTACCACCTCCAACTAAACAAATCAGTGAAAGTAAATAAAGTTAAAGTTATTTTAGTTGTATCTTTTTGGCTACAGGACCTACTAAGACAATGATTATGGTATAACGAAACCAAAGAGTGAACGATAATAATACTGAAAAGTAATGAGTATTGCTTCACTAATTATAGCGCCACTAGAACCGATAACAACTGAAGAGACAAAAAAGCAATGCAAATAGGCTTAGATTTCGACTTTCTTGCATTGATTATTTTATATAGGATCAAAACTAGTGACAATTTGTACTTGGCTAGGCTATCACCACTAGACCTTAGTGGGTTTATTTCTAGAAGAGTTAGGAAATGGGTTTTTAGAATGTTTCATAAATGAACTATATTTTTATTGTCGTTTCACAAATAATACATTCTTAACTCAAAAAGAAGAAGACTAATTAGAGATCATTTAGAACATTCTCGAAGGCATCCATAAAGCAGTTGATTTCGCAACAGAAGCAGAAAACAACATTTGCATTTCATTCTTAAATGTCTCATTGATAATAACATTAAACGGAACAACCTGTAAGCTTGCTACAGTACGTAAGAGAAATCCATTTAAATAGTTCCTTCATAGAGCTAAGGGTAATTGCTGTGATAACGCTGTCGATGAGGAACCTTAAATCAACAGTTAACTTTCCCAAAGAATAAATGCTATTTAAAGTTTCTGATAAAAATTATGTTTATAATTTACTAATTTTATTGAAGATGCCCTTATTTTTAAAATAGTAATTAAAAGATGACAGTAAAATCTCGACAGAGCCATTAGAAACAGCATTTTAAAAAGAATTTGATATCATCAGAGTAATTTTTTTCTTTTCTAGTCAGTAAGATATTAAGGTTAGCATAGATTGTTGAGCCTCACCCTATTAAAATGTATTTGTCAGATTAGCCGCTTCTTTTGATGCAAGACAGTTTGGATGTACAACAGAATAAACCTAATATTACCTCTCCTATTTGGACAATCAATAAAGAAGAACTATAAAAAGTTACATCCTTGATCATTTAATCCATATGGGAGAAATCATACTAGTGCAACTATAACTCAGTGAATGGCTTTCAACTTCTCTGAAGTCTTCAAGAAGAGAAAGTTTTAGCGTTTATCTATACAAAACTGAACTTCAAAATTTGGAAATTATTTCTAAGCCACCTGTCTTGACCACCCAAATAATTTCAAGCACACTCTGTTACATAGGATTTATTGCACTTGTATCCCTATAACAAACTTATTCTTAAACGTGGGCTGCTCCTAATCATATCTTTTATTAAAATTAACTTAATCTAGAATTATTAAATGTAAAGAAAATCACATTGATGAAGACTGATTCACTATGGTGACAGTGTTGTTTCCGATTTATTATGAATTTATATTTATTGCAATATTCCGTGAAGCATACAAATTAACCGTGTTGTAGGCGTTTGTTATGAAGTTTCATATTATGGATTAATCTTAGTTAAACACTTACTCAAAAACAGAAAACACTAAATAGCTGCTTTCTTGTGGTACAGAACTCCTCAGAAGTAAACATTCACTAGCTACGTAAGGTCAAATCCAGGACGTTTAGACATGGGGATGAGCACTTAATCTCCAGACCTACATGTCAGTATACACCGACAGAAATCAAACTCATCCGTTGCCAGTGGTGGTAATTACTTCATACTCAACACTGCTGAACTTCACTAGTAGCATCTTTTCATCGAACTACTTGAGTTATCTTCAGAAGTTAAATACTAGTAAGCTTGGTTTCTTATACGTTTAACAATATAAATTTCTTGTCCTTCCCTAATCTAAAGCATTTCAGAGGAAGTGTCTTATTTTGAAGATTTATTGGATAATGTCAAATAAAACAGATAGGGGCGACTAGGAACTGTGTATAAGCACATTTGTGATCGTTAAAAAGTTCAAGAAAACTCCTCTAGAAGTCTTTCTAAATGTGAAGAAATTCTCAAATTACTTCAAAAATTCAGCATCCTAATGAACGTTCCAAGGGAGTTCTAGAAAACAATAAACTATATGGTGTATCCAAATTAGGGAGTTGATAAGATTTTGAAAGCTTTTCATAAGCCTCTAGAAATCCAAAGTCTCAAATATCACTGTAAGCATCCATGTTTTCTGACATAATAGTCTTGGAAGTTAAAATTATTTTCATACTTTTTCGGCTTTTGTTTCATTTTTTCAATCCAACTGTGGGAGATTTTTGGGACTATGAAGAGGTGAAATAGTTAACCTTAAGTAGTCAGTGTGGTTATTAAGATTAGGTCGGATTGAGCGTATGAAAAACTTACAAACTAATAGTGGAAAAGTTTATTGACCTCGTTAAAGTATGAAGAATATCATTTATAGGACTTGACTTGACTTTTGTAACCACATCTATTCATAACAACCACTCCAGCTCCATCATCAGGTTATGATAAAACTATATCAGGAATTGTTCGTAACTCTTTCAGTGCTTTGAAATGAAGCGAAGTTAATATACTTTTCTGCTTTACTCTGGAACTGTTGACATGATGAGCTATATTCACTAGCTTAGCTTTACACCAACTTTGATTTTCTAACGATGTGGGAACAAGAGTATCCAGTTGGTCATAAAGGTTCTCAAATTACGCATTAATTGCTAGTTCAGGTATGTGTTATGGGTCTAGAAAAATTAAATGCAAGTGAGTGTGCCTCCTTTTCATAGGCAGATAATACAATCGATGATAAATTAATCACATATTTATCGAGGTTGACTAGAAACCAATCAACATGATTTTTATCACTACAAGGAGTAATCGTGGTCTGCATGTAAGGGTAGCTGAACGCATGTCTAAATGGCTCTAAAAACAAATGAGCTCAACCTGGAAAAATAAAAGTTGTTTTGAAGTTATTTAGTGGACATAAGTAAGTACAAACACTTTTTATGAGAAGACTAGGAAACTGGTAAGTGAAATATAGTTAGTAGCTGCGATAAGTAACTTAGTGCTGATAAAAATATGAAGGAAGATAAAGAATAAAACCAAAAGGATTAATGCCCCTCTGTTCCGAAACTATTTCTACTTTTTGTAAGTAAAGTTAGTAACAGGTTTTGTTATTTCGCGACGCATTTACCTCAAAAGTCTTATCAGCACATTTCTCATTTTGTTACTTAACTAAAGTAAACGTTGGGTCACAAATGTACCAAGTAGCGTAGAAGTCATGAATGCTTTACGAATCTTCTACTAGAAAACACCACAATGTTCGATTATTAATATATACTTCATTCAGTCGATTACATTATTGTCAGAATAATGTATCTTAATCTGGAATTATGTCAGCTATCTTTAAATTATATCAAATTCAGTACCTACAGAATTTGTCTACACTGATTTGGAATCATGTATGTAGATGGACTGCTATACCAAGAATAATTTCATCCGAGTTCCAATTGATAAAATACAGTTCCAATAACAATTCATCCTCATATTTCTGCGGTCATCCAAACTATTCTTACGTTATTTTACGATGGACAAGAGGGTTTCTACCATCCACTAACAGATACTGTTAATTGGTGCAGTTCCGACATTTTGACAATGAATATTCGACCAATCGTTATTTCCGAAAATGACGAATAAAGCTGTTATCTTGGAATCAATTGTTATCGAAATCATACTTCGGAAGAATGTTACTTATGCTTATGTGATAATGTTGGGTCCTCTCATAATCTATTCATTGTCGGGATAAAAGGTGGACAATTTTGTTTATTCTATATGTAATTTAGTGTTGTGGAGATTGTTCACTGTTCTAAAGAGCTCTAGTAAAAGAACGTGACCATTGAAGTTAAACCATGTTGAGTGTGAGACAGTTGCACACTGATAGCAATAGATGAAGTAGCGCTAATTTATTGAGACTAGAAATATCAACCGTTGGAAGTTGGTTTATGGTCCAACAGACAAGTTTTCGCAGTAAATCCTGTTGATCTTGAGTTCGGTCTCTGGTAGGGTTGTAGTTGCCCTCTCTTGAGGGGTCCCATAGTAGAACGAGGCGATTATCCAGTTTTATTGTGGTCACTAGTTGTCATTTATGTCACTTATGCCTATTCGTTATACTAAATTAATATTCTATATGTATTATGTGATACAAATTTCATGACTTTGCCTTTTATATGTTATCGTCACTATTCCCATCATCTTCATATGCCTGGTTACCTTTGTCGACCTTTCCTAACTTATCTCTGATCATCTGATTAATTAACCATTTTCGTGTGAGTTGAGATTAGATTGACATCAATATCTCTGTTGATTGATGATTGATACATCTAAAGCTTTTCTGAAATTTTTGTAATTTATTGCGCAAACTAAAAGCTATAGTGCGTATTTATGGTTCATCAAAATGCACTAAACATTTATGAAGTGGTTAAGTTGATAAATGACTTTATTTATGAAACTTGTTGATTTCAGTGTTATCGATATCCTATAAATCAGGTTTGTACATGGCTTAAGTCATTAACGTGAAAAGTTTACTATATAAGAATGACTACTCATAAGTAGTAAAAGCAAAAATACAAATAAATTTTATTCAGATAATGTTCGTTGATGTCATTTATTAAAGATGTATATTCACACTTTATATATTTTACAGTTGGTTGTCGATAATAAAATGAACATTGTTGTTGTCAACATAACAAACGAAAATTAATAAAAACATTTAATTGTCCACTAAAATTAAGTAATAATAGAAAATTAGAAAAGAAGTATGAAAGATAGTTTTCCACTATAAGGGTATAAATGAAAGTAAAGGAAGAACATACAGTTTGCCAAAGAATTGGGCCTAAAATTAATCAAGAGGTTGTAACCACCATCATAAAATGAATAAGTTAATTTGTCTAGGTTACATCTTCCTTAATGCACTAATTCTTTATTCAATTTGTTTTTGAACCAATTTATCCAGCCGAACATGATGATAATGGCAGAAACGAATGACATAATGATCGACATACGGACTACTGACTAATATCTATCTGTTTTTAGGTAACTATACCGAGTAGTACTCTAAGATAAATTTAAGAAGATGGTGTTTTATATAACTAATACAACATAATTGAGAAAGTTTCTCTGTCAGTAATCATCTGTTCACCAAGTAGTAAAACTGACTTGACCAACTCATGATCGTTACCTTAATGATTTTTTTGAGATGGATACACAGCTATAGATTTATTTGATCACTAAAATATCTAAAAACTCAATAAATTTGCAGGTTATTTAAGATTTTTAATTTTCTACTAATCACTATTAAAATGTTACCATTTCAGATCGAAAAGCAATCGTGGAGCAAACTATATGTATATAAGCAAGTACAAAAAATAAAATTGGCTTTATCAAACAATTAGTAACCGAGATGCATTAGAAGCACAGTCACATTTGCCATCTAATATATTGGAGGGAGGCGTCGAGTATAGTTTACAGCATCAAATAAACTGAATGATCCATATCATTCATATTCAACTGAAAACAAACTAAATAAAATTGTTCTATACTAGGACAAAACAGTTGTCCACTGCCCCCCCCCTTTTCTGATTTTTAGTGGTACTAAACTAACATTAGTCTGTGGCAAATACAACCAGTAAAATTGACAGTGTTTAGTTTGTTTCAACCTTCTCGTTTTCAAAGTAAGTGAGAACAATGATCGACGAATTACTGAGTATCTAGTGTATGCAATGTATGATTGTACATACAATGACCGTGATGTTTTTTAAATAAGAGTACTCCGGAAACATGCATAATAATCACGCCATTGTTAAATTTCCACTTTTGTTAGTAAATCAGTAGTTTGATAATAAATAAAATATAAGTTTTATTCATTACGCCTTAATCTCATTTCATTTATCTTAACAATATGTTCATTAGTACCCCATAACTGCGTGGTCAATCTATTTAGTGTAACAGTCATTTTACAAACAAAATGTTTATCTACATGTAACGTTTATCCAGGCTTTGTTAACAACATACAGAAAGATCATAGCTAACGATTTCAAACGAAATCCATTGTGTAACATGTAATTTTAACGATATAGGTAATCAGAAAGAATTACTAAGTAATAATTGATTATCGATTAATAAAATGTCGATCTAGTCTTTAACATGTATCGAATTCTACTAACATTATTATTGATGCTAAGTAGCTAGTAGGTGGTCGCATAGGTTTCTTTCTATTTGACACTCGTTAGTAACGCGCAATTGTAATTTTGGATGAAATGAAGCTAGATATTATAACTTTATTGATAGAATTCGATCAGCACTAAAACTAGAGTGGCTGCTAATACAAGCTGCCAGTCGTATTCCGAATATTTCAGTAATAGTTTTATAAACTGTGAATACCATCAACATATTTCTCCGGATTATTATTTTTGGCATGTGTAGAATTAACCAGTGGCTTTTGTGGTTTGCCGGTCATGTGAATTTTTGGAAGTTCGCAAAAATCTACAGGAACTGCAACAAATTGGTGATGGTGTCAACCATAAAAATGATCCTCGGTTCACTTTCGTAGGTTGTAACAGTTTTCTCGTTTACTCTTTTTGTTGGCTGAGTGTAGCAGGTCATTTTTTATTTTCTTTCAAATTCCCCTTGTTGCCTATCTTAAAGGTATTTGTGCGTTTCTTCGTCGTGGTCTGATTTGTTCACTATGTCTATTGTGTGTCATCTTCATATGTTTGTGTAATGATTATCGACTTATTTCCATAGGATTTTTGAGTGAATTATATATATATATTATGTTTTTAGTGCAGCAAAAATGTTAAAACTGTATATCATATGCCATCCACCGTTACATCAAAATGTTTCTTAAGGTAGGTTAAAGAGAAGAAATAATTTGGAACCAAAATAACCCCAGGTTGATCAAATGTTCATTACTGTCAATGAATTTGATAGATCAACGTGTGGTCATATAACGAAATGATTATGTTCACAAATGGAAAATTACTAGATTGAATTTAGCGCATTTGTTGGCTTCGGATTGATTTAATAGTTATGGATCTTTGTGTTCCATTGAATTCATACCATTTTATCGACTCAGAATTCTGATAATTTTCAAGCCAGTAGTAATCCGTTCACATCAATAGAACTAGCGAAACATCATATTATTTCTTTGGCAATTTTAAATCATATACACATTAGTGTTTGGAATTTCTAATTTGTCTGATCTGATGTATCTTGGAGCTTGGCTAACTGCATAATATTATTTTCTGTGATTAACCTCTTGAATAGCAAGTTCGCGTAACTTGACAAACTATCAATATCGTTTCTTTTTAATCAATAAAAATAACTCTCGATAGTTTATCCGACAATTGGTTAATATCCCACTAAATAAAAACAACTTCATATCATGAATACTTATTCGGCTAGTGAAAGTCAGTATTCTTTCCTACTCTACCACACTTATTTTTCTCACCTCAACATATGTATCTATGCAGAGGTATAATCAATATGTCAAAAGTGATTTTTGCTAAATATAATTAAAGCTTTATTAATCACTTAATGATAGCAAAGACCGGAAATGAACAATCAAACAAAGTGATAAAAGGAAATACCAAATACGTTATAAGACAGTAATTACTAATATCATCAACATAACAAACGTAAACTACCTTAGTTACAATCATGAAATTCAAAATATTTAGAGGGAAAATCATTGACTTGTAGTAGAATGTTTAATAAGAAAGTTTCAACACTATTTTTCTTCAGGAGAGAGAAAAAATGAACAGGGGGGGATTGTGAAATTAGTAACCGGATCTGTATTTAAATTATCGTCAAATTATAAACACAGATGTGTAGGTAGAAATAATCTACCTTATTGATAATGATATTTTGTTTCCTTTTAAATAGTTTATGAAATGAAATGTAACAGTATTTTTAGTTTATACGTCAGTTAGGATTTTCCTATTGTTGATATTAAGAACAGGATTTAACAGGTCACTAATGATATATGTATATCGTAAGAACATTTTCTCATTAGTTTGTTCATACTGAACAAATTATTGGCTCTAGAGAGCTAGCAGGGATAAAGTCTTGAAGTTTTAGGCAAAAGGTAGTGAGTTTAAGTCCTACTGCAAAAATCAACATCAGGATGGAGGCACATCTACATAACGAGCGTGCACTGAAATTCTTATCTTTAGTGTACAATTTCAATTAAGATTCAAGGACATCATGAAGTTGTTAATAGAAACTATGTGGGGTTGTTTAAATATCGCCCTTACTTGTTCTTATAATAAGCCGTAACCAACTTTTATGTTGGCTGTAAGATTTTAACAATATGTGGACAGATTTATGTTAAAGATACCATTTCAGAGACTGCATAAACGAATTTCTATTTTGATTGTGTCGTGTTCTCTAAGGTAAATGTTCTCGCTTGTGGCTGTCTGTGATTGGTCATTTGCAATTTCATGTGCCTTAATATTTCTGTTAAGTGTTTTTTTCAGTCTGATTTCTTACTAAGTTGTTGCTCACCCTATTTTATAAAAATTGGTAATCAGGGTTCATACCAATCTGCCTCCTGATTATACATAGGACTGAATCCCATGCTTAAAAAAATTCCTTTTTTTTTGGATTTCATCAATCCATAATTCCAAAGTTTTCTCAGTTGACCTCATTTTCATAGTTTTCCAGGTGTAGTAATATGTATGAACATGATATGAACATTTTAGATGGATTTACTGCTAGCTTGTGTTAGTTTCTGAATGTATATAGAATATGTCTATTATAGTAGATTGAAGAGTAAGTTAAGATTAGTTAATTTTGTAAATAGTATTAATCGCAGCATATTTTATCAATTCGCATACAGTTGAAACTTAGTAATCAATCAACAATTGTTTCATTCTAGTATGAGACTCCAAGTGTTGAATTCGCTGATATTAGTTCATTCTGTGTGATCTTAGTCTTTTGATTATTGAGTTAATATTCTACATTTGTTACGTTTTCACCTTCAATGAACTCATGATATTTTGAGACTAACAACAAATTACATTGATAATGAATAAAATACTCGAATAAGTGGTAAATTTTTATAAGAACTACCAAGACCATCCACTGGTTATTACAGATGTTAGTGGGGGGGGGGTTGATTTTTAATGAAAGGAGTTACTTCTACTTATATTATTAAACAAACTACTATGAAAATTAAATGGTTCAATAAAAACTGTCTTAGTTTTGAACTACCACAGATTATCTATGCAACCAACAGACATAATCTGAACAAAAATTCCTTAAATAAAACTGGCGGGGAACAAAAATGTTCTCTTAAATTTTACCACAAAACATTACAGAAATTTTTTCATTTTCTGTAATGTTTAATTGTTAAGGGATAATAAAGTAGAGTTACCAATACACTTTTTTTCTTTCGGTTTTACATAATTAAATTGAATAGTAGTCTAAGAGAAATTTCTTAAAAATAAAAATATGGAAAATCGATAAACGTTTATTACCTAATAAAGAAAACATAACGAATGAGTTGATTTTCATTAAAAAGTGATTTAGAAAAATGTATTTCTTATTTAAGTCTTTCATATAACTGAGTGAGTTGATAACTTTATTTATCATGAACGTTTCATTAGATCTTGTTGGTTGGTCTTTACTGAAACTGTAATTTAAAACTAAAATGTTCATTTAATTTGTGTTAACAAGAAAAGGTCTGTTAACCAATAGGAGAGTATAGAGTCCAATAGTCTTCTTTGATTTAATCTGAGTTGTGAAAATAAGAGGCATAGGTTTCCTGGTGGATTTTGTTCACAGATGCCATATAAACATCGCTGATATATCCTAAGATGACCAAGTAAGTAGTGTTGAGATCCAGTACATAATACTAGCAAAACCTAAAATATTGGTTGATAAGGTCATGAATGTTTACTGACTAAGGTGGTAGGAATATTATACAATGTATTCATAACCACTGCCTACCTCAAGGCACCGTATTGTCTGGTACAAGAACATGATGGAATTAAACTAGGATGAGTGAAAACGAAAGGTGGAGTAATTTATGGTGTTATTGATTAATGGTCTGAGCATAGATGGTAGTTGCAAATTATCTAGCTAAGGTAAGTCCAATAATCACAGTCGGTAGTTGGAGACACTGATGACATGACTAGAAATCGACCACAATGGTATTCAGAAAATTCTCAGTAATCAATGACACTATTCATACAATAAAACAAAGTATTCTTTGATAATAGCACGACATATTCATGAATATTTGTGGCCATCCTAAGGTTCTAAGACATTTGAACGATCGTATTAAACTGTCCAGTGGCTAAATAAATTAACAAATAAGCTTTATCTAATGACATCGCTATATGAATTAAAACCTATAACATGAAAAATTTTACTTCACTAACCAGTAACTTAAAATGACCAATTTTTTTTAGATGATATTTATTAAGGATATTCATTACCTAATCCATCTATATATGAGTCTAGACTTACAAGTGTTGATCGACATTATGTTCATCTACACTTCACAAATGTAATCAGTATGAAGATAGTTTTTATTCAGACTGCTTACACAACTGTAGAAAGCCGGAAAGTAACAGAAAGTCGCTTCCTTATGGCTTTGAATTTGTGTGTACACTAACAACTTCATCTATGTATTCTATTCAGGACATCACTAGTTTCGAATCTTTTAAGTGGTATAAAATAACTCCTATTCATCAACTTAATCGATTCGCAGTCTAACATATTTGAAATTGGTTGAATTCTTAATGGAATTTCAACAATCAATTTACGAAGTTAATCTTTACTGGCTATATAAAACTACTTAGACTACTGAACTGGATTCAATGTGAAATGTTTTCATCGTCGAATAATATTGTCTAGAAAGTTATTGTTAGTCCATAGTCGTTCTCAACTTAACATCGTGTAGACTAAATGGGTTTTTTGTTAGTCATTTATACTTGATCAAACTAGATTTTATTTATGTAAGGAAATACATTCTTTTAGAAAGCCATTATTAGTAAACTGCTAACAGATCATTCTGCCGCTAGGTATAAAAATATCCTGAGATTGAACATCACTCACATATACTCCCGTATATTATTGCTAGCAAGAATAGGCAAAAGGCCTTTGACTTTTCTTTTCTCCTCAATAATCTAGAGTCTATGTCACTAATTATTTGGGGAACATTGTGCTGATTCAGTTGAGGAGAATATATATAAGGTTGATATATCATTTTCTATAACTGGATCATGATCACAACGATTCACAATAGTTCAAACCTTAGAACTATGTGTGAAACGACCGTCATAATAGCTGTACTACTAATTTGCTTTTCTTTAATGCGATATCCGGTAAACTAACTAGTTTAACAAAAAATGTATTGTTCAGTAAGTAAGAGACGATTTACCAACAACAACAACAACATCAAAAAGGTAAATTATATCATGAATACTCTTATATTGCATGCAAATACAAAGGACTGGTTATTTCATTATGATTAATTAGTTGTTTCTTTGAATATGTATGCAATTCTTTGTTTTTCGTATTCACCTCCTTCCTATTATCTTCTTTTCAAATATTCACAATGTATTGATTGATTATCAATAGAACTATCGATCAAACAATCAGATTATATTGACAGAAATAATAATCATATTTTTAATAGACAGGCACAATAAAACAGAAAAAAGAGAAAAATATTATTTTTGTTGTCTTATAATTGAAAATATAAACCAGTATTTCGTAATTAAGAATATAAACCATCTTTATTATACACACATCGATAGATTGTTAAAAAGAAAAAAAGTCATATTCAACAATTTCATATCATAATCTTGTACACTGATTATCATGGTAAACAACTTCTATCTAATACAAAATGTTATAGAAACTAACTAACTAACTACATGGAAACTATTTAGTCTGTTACACATAATCATCGATTAATATTTAAAATTACCGCATGTAAATAGATAGATAGTTAGATAGACATACATTTAATCGATCAGCTGATTGATTGATTGATAGATAGAATACAGTACATATCCTATATGCACTTTGTTTTAACATGAATGAAAAAACAAAAAAAATCCATATCATAAATTTATTATACATAAAACTGTAATCAACCATTAATGTTTATGAGAAAAGAAAAAAATTATGTAAAATTTCTTTTAAAATAAAATGTAAACGTCCACATACACATAGATAATGAATTTAAAATTACCGCATGTAAATAGATAGATAGTTAGATAGACATACATTTAATCGATCAGCTGATTGATTGATTGATAGATAGAATACAGTACATATCCTATATGCACTTTGTTTTAACATGAATGAAAAAACAAAAAAAATCCATATCATAATCTTGTACACTGATTATCATGGTAAACAACTTCTATCTAATACAAAATGTTATAGAAACTAACTAACTACATGGAAACTATTTAGTCTGTTACACATAATCATCGATTAATATTTAAAATTACCGCATGTAAATAGATAGATAGTTAGATAGACATACATTTAATCGATCAGCTGATTGATTGATTGATAGATAGAATACAGTACATATCCTATATGCACTTTGTTTTAACATGAATGAAAAAACAAAAAAAATCCATATCATAATCTTGTACACTGATTATCATGGTAAACAACTTCTATCTAATACAAAATGTTATAGAAACTAACTAACTAACTACATGGAAACTATTTAGTCTGTTACACATAATCATCGATTAATATTTAAAATTACCGCATGTAAATAGATAGATAGTTAGATAGACATACATTTAATCGATCAGCTGATTGATTGATTGATAGATAGAATACAGTACATATCCTATATGCACTTTGTTTTAACATGAATGAAAAAACAAAAAAAATCCATATCATAATCTTGTACACTGATTATCATGGTAAACAACTTCTATCTAATACAAAATGTTATAGAAACTAACTAACTAACTACATGGAAACTATTTAGTCTGTTACACATAATCATCGATTAATATTTAAAATTACCGCATGTAAATAGATAGATAGTTAGATAGACATACATTTAATCGATCAGCTGATTGATTGATTGATAGATAGAATACAGTACATATCCTATATGCACTTTGTTTTAACATGAATGAAAAAACAAAAAAAATCCATATCATAAATTTATTATACATAAAACTGTAATCAACCATTAATGTTTATGACGACAGATGATATATCATTCAAGTTTCATATGTGAAGTTTGATTTCTCTTATTGGTAAATTTAGTGTCAATATATTTGTGGGGAGAAATAAGATAAAATAAAGAACAGGAAAAGAGAATAAGATGAAAATGTCGCATATGGTGATAATGCAAGTAGTGAGGTTATGTATACGAATGATAAGAATAAAGTTATGTATTAAGACCTTTCCAGTAGAAATATTTGTTTGTTTAAAACATGAAATGCTTTTTTGACTACAGTTTATCAGTTTCATGAAGTATCTATCGACTTTTCTTCCTACAAAATAAGTATTTTCTGTACTTCAGTATGTTGGTGAGCGTAAGAAATACGGTCCCCCTTACGCTCTCGAAATGTTGAAATCGGAAATGAAAGGAAGTCTTTTATTATTATTTGGTCGTCTAAGTATTGTACACGTAGATGTTTCGCAGTTTTCTATTATGGAGCTTTTCTTATAATATTTATGTAAATATATCTTATGATGGGTGTAACATAAGTAGATGAATGAATGATGTGAGAGGCAACGTAAGAAAAATAAAACTAGTGAACACGTATTCAGTAACTAAATTTAATGGAAAATCAATAAAGTATTATAAAGTATATGGCTGTTGAAATCCATGACAAAAAAATGACAATCAATAGCAGTCAGTTATAATCACATGGTACCTAAGTTAGGAAGTCAACATATTTTGATATTTGACTAATTAACCGATTGTATTTGTCAATAAAGATATCAGTCAACATGTGTATATTCAATTTTGAAAAATAATATTATTCACTGGGAGATAATAAAGAAGTATGTAATTTTTGTTAAAAGGCATTTTATATGTATTTACATTATTGTATATTAGTCTTATTCCTCTTTTGGCTTCATTTATATATAAACTATGCATTTCCTGACGTTGTAGTTGTCTCTTCATCATCTTCAGCTGCTGTTGCCAACCTTGGTCTAGCTAACTGGGCAACTTTCAATTTCGGTTCTTTTGCTTGACATTCATACCAATCACGATTATCTTCCAATGTGTCTAAAACTAGCTGAGCACATGGATGTACTAGATCACACCATGTTTCCCATAATGGATGACACACAAAATCAATAAAGCTAACCTAGAAATATAAGAATATATAAATGTCAAAAATGAACTATTGTACCCATGGAAAAATACTTGCTCTAAGATTTGCTGCAGAGTGAACTTGAAATCTATTACTAAATGAAAGTTTAATAACAAAACCGTTGACTTACAGCACCAGTCTATCAAATTTTAGAAAAGGACACTACATGTCATCTCTTGATTGGATAACTGTCCAATTTTTTCTAATTTAGGCATTTTCAAGAAGCATCGGGGCGTTCAAAGTCATATATGAACCAATTAAAACCCTTGTCTTTATTAAATAACCTAACTTTGGATCAAGATCACTCTCATGCCTCCATTTCTGTGTTGGGGTACGAATATTGGAAGTTTCTAGGAACACAGGAGAATCTAAAAAGTCGAAATCTGATTGTTTGATTGAAAAATGTATCCTTCGTCAAGTATATGTGCACGTGTTTGGTTTATAGACACACTATAGGCGTGACAGATATTGAACTTCTACGACTGTGAAGATATCAGATAATATGGAGTGTGAGGCCCTTACCCCATAGGTTGACTTCATCAAAGATGGTTAAACCATCTAATGATTGTAGCATTGTTTATATAATCCAAATAATTGTTATTATTTACGTAACGTAGAAAGTGAATAAAGTGTAGAAACATTTTGTCGCATACACGCCAACATAGAATATAATCAATAGATAAACAACTAACCTGAGATTTTTCAACTTCCACCGACTCCCGGTCACACATTGGACTAATTTCAAGTGATAATTTTCTTTCTTTATCCCCTTGTCTAAAAAATTCTTCAATTAATCGTCCAGTCCATTTACGATATAATCTCAGTGGCTTAGCTGGATTGCTGAGATCAGCGCAGTGAATCATATTTTGTAATATCTGTTCATTAAAAAATGCAGAAAAGGTTTGAAATAAGTTAGCAAAGTTAAATAGTTTATAATTTTTAGTTGATTGAGGAAGCAATAACTAACCTACCACCGAGATAAACAAAGTTTAAAGTAAGTGACACTACTGAAGTTTCGTAGCAGTTCGTCACTACAGGCGTTCAATCAGTCCAGGCGTGAAACGAATATTACTAATTTCAATGGATGCTTCCGTGTAATATCGCGAATTGACTGAAGTCGAAAATGTAAGCCACTGAATTCTGTTTTGGTGGTTAGTATGATAAGTGTTAATTATAAAGACTGAAAGTTGAGGGCTTGATCCATAACAAGTTCATAGATAGGTACTACCTAAATGTTAATTGTTCGAATAAAATAGCTGTTCATCTCACCTTAGATTTCAATGGTTGACTAACTAAAAATGGTCAGTGAAAACTTATTCTAAAGATCAGCAATTGATCAAAGAATCTTGTCACATTAACAGATTAACGGTTATTTAAATTGACATTGAGATTTTCTATATTGTATACACCATTTACCAATAAACTATGGGCTCTTAGACTTTGCGAACAATCATATTCAGATTACTGAATAGGAGTTATCAACGGGTACTTTTGAACATTATTTAGCAATAAGACAATTTCTATGTGCATTGAAGAAATAAGTTGTTAGAAGTAAATAGCTTTATTCAGCAGCATTTTCTTTGTAGAAATAATCAACAACTACCAATCACAAAACAAAATGTTTAACTGTTATCCAGTACGACAATTGTCTGTAAACATAGTATGTATTATTAAAGTGAAGAATTGAATACTAAATCAAATAAATTCACTCTCATTGTAGTCATTAAACTGATTGGATTTTGTAACAATCAGTTTCTTAAGATAAGAGTTCAGATTAATATGCATTAACCAGAAAGTATCCCTAACGTTCTACTTATTGAGATAGTTTCAAGAGATATACGCCTTTAATCTTTTGTGTCACCATAATTTTAACTTTTTACCATTTCCATATCTCAAAAATAATCAGTTTTATGATTAACTCTGATACATTTCGTTGATAAGATTCGTTACGAATAGATGTTGGTAATGTACCACTGAAGACCAAGGAGCACTGTACTTGTCCCAAGGTTAGCATTGTCGTGAATAAGACAGTTTTCACTAATGATTGTGAATGATCGTAGCATTATATCACAAACTGATGGAATTAAGGATTCCACCGTTGAGTGCTGACTCAGTGGTGCAGAGGGATGGGTGTCTGTCAGCACGGATCCCCTCGCGGTGTAGAATCTGTGGTTCACACTGCTTAAGAGCTTTATACGAAGACGAGATAACTGTCCAGTATCCCCCGATTTTCAATGGTATCCTAGAAACATCAATTCGTGACGAATCCAATTAATTAAACTTAATATCCATATCCACAAAGTCACTTTATTCTTATACTTTTCGCTGAAGTAGATTACATTAACTTTCAAGTAATCATTAATTAGTTTTGTATTTTGCCAAATGAACCCATTAACTTCTTAGACGTTAGAATACTTCTACTCCTGAATACTGAACAAGAAACAGCATACAGAAAGTATACGAGTGTTGAAGATTCTAAAGCATCACTAAATACAGTTATTTTAGAAGATCAAGTAAAAGGAGTTATAGTGATTATCATATGCATGATTTGTAACCTTTCATCACAATAAATAGATACAATGTGAGTTATACTACTGAGTACAATCTATGACATATAATTGTTTTAATTAATTCAATATAATGGTGTACTTGATTTTGTAGTATAATCATTAATGTTGACTTTGTAAAAGTTATTTCAGTTGATCACTTCACTTAACAAATAATAACTGAAAACTAATTAACATAAAGATGAATGCACTCAAATAAATTATGCCTGTTCGTCTGGTCTCATTTCTCTTCATTACAATTGTCTGGGAAATTTCATCTTTTAGATTGCTTTTAGAATACTTCTACTCCTGAATAATGAACAAGAGACAGAATACAGAAAGTATACGAGTGTTGAAGATTCTAAAGCATCACTAAATACAGTTATTTTAGAAGATCAAGTAAAAGGAGTTATAGTGATTATCATATGCATGATTTGTAACCTTTCATCACAATAAATAGATACAATGTGAGTTATACTACTGAGTACAATCTATGACATATAATTGTTTTAATTAATTCAATATAATGGTGTACTTGATTTTGTAGTATAATCATTAATTAGTTTTGTATTTTGCCAAATGAACCCATTAACTTCTTAGACGTTAGAATACTTCTACTCCTGAATAATGAACAAGAGACAGAATACAGAAAGTATACGAGTGTTGAAGATTCTAAAGCATCACTAAATACAGTTATTTTAGAAGATCAAGTAAAAGGAGTTATAGTGATTATCATATGCATGATTTGTAACCTTTCATCACAATAAAATCAGTAGTTATTCAGTTGACAGTCTGTTAGTTTTCAGAGTTCGCTTGGAATTTTTCAAAGAATTACAACTAATCTAATTTTTTTAGTGATTTCCTATCTCCTGAAGGCTTTTATCAGAACAGTTACATAGCTTTATTTGATTAACTGGAATATGAAATTTTATGTCAACCCAGAGGTACTTTTCTTCAGAGACAATGGTCATGTATGTGACCCACGATAAGAGGCTATGGATGTGTATCACTGTAGATCTGCATAGAAGAGATCAAGATAGCCACCTTTTGTAATTTTTAACGATATCACCATTCTGATCAATCTGCGATGAAGTATATGAGTCGCCAGGTGACCTTTTAATAAGAATATAAAATATAATTCAGATTTCAAATTTTTCCGGTCTAAACAACTTCTAAATAAAGTATACAAACTATTGGAAAACAATTTATGAGAATGTTTTAGGTAGAATTTCATATATTCATAAACATTTACCTGTATACGATCAGCATAATTGTCCAAATTTAACATACCAGATCCAGAGACTTTTTTGGTTTCAACCATTGTTCGTAAATCCGCTAGTAAACTCATATGTTTAGACATATCAGTTGCCAACACCTGTACAAGTTAGCCATTTGCATAAAAACAGAAGAAAAAAATTTAACAGATTGATACCTTATACAAAATTTAACTACCGATATTCCTAAACAAACTTCATTAATGCTTTATGTTAATGTTAAAAGTTATTAACAAGGTGACTTGTGGCCTTTTCGTTGATTCAATCTATAGATTTTTACACTGTCTAGTATAATTTTAAAAACTTCAGTTGAGAAAACCATAAAATGGAAAACTATTGGAGCATAGTTCAAGCTTGTTGATTGATTGAAGGTATTCAACCATCAAAACATAATGTACTCCCATAACATTACATCAGCTACTACAACTCAGCGGTCAATCAATGTAACTAGTTTATGATCTATCCACAAATTAGTGAGAACTAAACAACTGGCACTAACCAATACGAAACCAAGTTCCTACTTTAAGGTCATCGCTCAGGATATATCTTTGTTGACAATTTTTCATGACGAGAAAATTATTACTAAATAACTGCAGGAAAGGAGATTATTTCAAAAGACCCGTTTATACCAAATTTGGTTTAACTAAAGTCAAGGTTAAATTAAGAATCACTCAAGCTCTTACCGTTACTTTAATCCTGCTACAAATTAAAATTCTGAAATCAATGAAGGAGACTATTTCACAGTTCTGATAGACTACGTTTCACACTGCACAGTTGTTCATAAAAACAATCAGGTTAACTGAAAAGGATAAGTTAACATTCCCTTTGAATATACAAGTTCATCCTAATACCAATACCCCCGTTGCACATGTATGGTTGTCTGCACTTAGCAGTCTAGTGGTGAACACGATGGCATTCAACACAAAACGGACAGGGTTCGAATCCCACTGTGAACATCATTCGGATGCAGGTACATCCAGCCGACGAGTCCCAAATAGGACGAAACGCGCGTCCTGTATTCCACTTGCCAGTCACAATCCAAGTTAAATAATACTTGTGAACAATTCGCTATATCGAGGCAATCGGCTCGGGATGCATATATAGCAACAGAGACTGACCAGCTTCAGTCTATAACAAATCAATGGGAATATACAAGTTCTTCCTAAGACATCATATTATCCGTAAGAACATTAGTCAGTAACGAAAACTAATGCTAAGAGATGGCATAGTATTGTAACCAGTTTACATAATTTGTTAAACAAAACGGAAACATGTAGGGTGATATGAAGCAGTTAATTTAGGAAACAACGTTTTAAGTCATTGATCAATGAGTAAAATAACTTCTCTACTCTAAGTTTTGGTTTATGCTACAACGTGGTCTGGACGATATTATTGAGCAAATCGATAGAAAGCTATGTAATTACTATTGCTTTGTATATCTGGCATGATGCTAAGCTATTAGTATATGTTGAGTTAATAATGTCTGAATTCTATTTTTAGTAAATTACATGTCAATAAGCCGGACATAGAAAGTCATCACTATTTTTACTTCATAATTATCACCTGATATAAGTATACACAAACAATGTCATTCTTTCTGAACATAAATTTTTTGTTACAAAACAGATCTTATCATTTGATAATCTGTAGCTCAAGGTATGTTTTAGTAGCAGCAGTCATAATCATCTGTCACTAAACCAAATTTTCATGATAGTATCATGTTGTGGATTCTCTTGTACAAGAGGTTGGATTGTACTGTTGCAACCATACTAGTTTAGTGTCCTGTACGATGACTATCATAAGCCTGAGAAATATAGTGTTGTTTAAGTTTTATATGGTCTTCCAGTTGTTCCCGTCTAGTGTTACCTATCGTAACTATAAAATTCTTACACCTAACCACTTGGGAAGAAATTACGGGACTACCTCGTGAATTTCATTTACTTGTGAGGTTATCTACAAGGTTCTGATTTTATGTGTATTACTATTAAAATGGAAACCTGCACATTGACATATCTATACCTGAAATCAATTGTCAAAGCCATAATTGTCTAATTCTTTACCTAGATCATCGATTTCTGTCGATCAAACGGCAAGATTATCATTAATCTAAGTGACTTGGTATTATGTGCACTATGTTGTGAGTTTAAGAAGTGAAAGGTCTTAGGCAGTGAACTCCATTCAACTTAGGTTTTATCATTACAATTTTTCATGATAGTATCATGTTGTGGATTCTTGTTACAGCGGTTGGATTGTAACTGTTGCAACTAGTAACTAAGTTATTAGTGTGCCTGTACGGATGACTATCAGTAAGCCTGAGAAATAACTAGTGTTGTTTAGTTTTATATGGTTCTCCAGTTGTTCGTCTAGTGGTACCTATCTGTCACTATAAATATTCTTACAACTAACCACTTGTGAAGAAATTACTGGGACTAACTCGTGAATTTCATTTACTTGTAATGTTATCAACAAATTCTGATTTTATGTGTATGTACTATTAAAATTGGAAACTTCTGCACATTGACATATCTATACACATGAAATCAATTGACACAGGCATCTTGGTTGAAAACAGGATTTTCGAAAGCCACAGATATCTTGACCGCCTACTGATTAGTGATCAAAGCCATAATTGTCTAATTCTTTACCTAGATCATCGATTTCTGTCGATCAAACGGCAAGGTTATCATTAATCTAAGTGACTTGGTATTATGTGCACTATGTTGTGAGTTTAAGAAGTGAAAGGTCTTAGGCAGTGAACTCCATTCAACTTAGGTTTTATCATTACAATTTTAATGAAAATGAAGGTTCCTGTGAGATTTAAAGACAAGTCACTTTGCTTTACGATCCCAGGTATTACCAGAAATCCTTTCGGGATATGACTAGCCTATAGAATAACTGAGATATCTACATACTCGCTATAATTTCAACTAATTTATCCTGCCTTAATCAGACATGTGAAAATTAGGTTACTGTGAAGCAATCTCTAATAATCAACAATAGTTTATAAAATGATGACTTCTATTTAGCAGAAGCTGTTCGAAATTCGAACACATCTGTTTTCACAATACGATCGTTTTATTACATTAAGTTTGTCAATTCAAATGGATATAATAGAAATGATACTCACTAATTCTATAACCATTCTGCGTAAAGTTTGACGTTTCTTTCCACCTAAATTAGCAAATATATCACAGTCTTTTTCAGTTAAAATTTTAAACGCCATGTAAAGATGATGATTTTCCAGAACTGATGCATCATTGTATTGTAAAGCTAATTCATGACCTAGTGATTAATTTAAAATAAGCAAACAAAGAAAATTACAGATGAATGTAAGTGTGAATATTTTTAATGGAAGCATAACAATGATTTTTTGTTATTATTAACTCACATCCACTTCCTACAGTAGCATAGTAAGGAAGATTATCACCAAGCTATTAACTAAATAAGCTGACTTTTTGTATTACTGCGAGGTTAAGACCTATTCATGACAGTGTAATAGTGTGCATCGTTATGTTAACCTACTTAGACTAGTAGTTGTACTAAAACTTGAATAACGGAATTTCGCCAGAGATTAGAATTGGACAATTATGCGATCGATTATTAATAGATGTACAATCATTGTTAATACGTTTGTTATAAAGTAGCTCACTCCTAAGCCAAACACACAAATATCTACCTCTTCAGTTGTCGTAGCGGACGAAGAGAGTTAGAGTCTTTAATATCTCACCACTTTTTACAGGATTTCAGATACACCTAACTAATTGCAGCCAGTCAACATGAGACATGAGCCTATCTTTTCAATCTATCAAGCCTACCATCTATCATTAAACAATATATTAGTTACTTTGTAGTGATCAGTTACTCGCTAATTAACGTAAAGAGAGATTGAGTTTCATACTAAGTAGCTGGCGTACGATGATTCATATTTTTAATTAGAGTTATCTGGCAATATTTCAGAATCATCTATTAGTACTGGTGGCATTTGTTTAACATTCTGCATGTTTAATTTTCATTCGTCTCAGAGTCACAGTGGAACTCTAGGAATTATCTAACAAAGTCAACCATTCACAGGAGATTAATGATTGTCAAAACAGAGCAGATGACAACTGTGTGGGATATTGATTTCTTTTACATTTCTATGTCTGTGACCCTCTGTGTATGATGTGATGATCGGTTTATAATATGAGCTTCATACAATCAAGTTCATAAGAAATGGGTCAGATATTTCAACAAATTTGTTAGGTTCACTTTGAATACTCTACTGTATCACTCAATGATATCATGTGATCCAACTACTAAATTTCTGCTCTTTGAATTAGTCAGAATACATGCGCTTAGTTTAAAAGTTCTACCTGTTATAGGCAAATGAGATATGAATGTCACATGAAACTTTTGTACACAACAATAAACGTAAACAAACAAGGGTAAACAGTGTATAGAAGTGAGTTAGATCTAAAAGAGGCTTAGACTAAGCAAATTTAAAGGAAATGTAGGTCTTCATACCGCAAATGAGCATAGTGAAGCTTGTTTTATAAAGTAGAGTAAGAAAGCATATCATCCATTTGAATCAAAGAAAAATGGTTTCAAAATGTAAAGAACTGAGCGATTTCTGTAACCAGTGACACAGAACGACTACTCATTTTCAAGATGATTATGCTTCGTTTAAAACTTAAGGCTATTAATTTGAAATTATGAATTCACTTGGATTGAACAACTATTGGAAACTAGGGAGCACTGTTTCGTCCTACTGTAAAACTCTCCACATTCACGACACCACTGCGGATGGAGCTTATGACAGATAAACAGAGTGCCAAAAGTCTGACCATCAAACTACTCAGCTGCCATCTAACCTAAGTCAGTTTGTAGTATATTTTGCAGTTTCACCCATGGTTATCAATAGGTTAATGCTTCAAGCCAGACACGGCTGAACTCTAATAGAGTCCCATACTAGGACTTAAAAGCTAACGATTTGTTCCTGGCTTTTAATGATTGTCCAAGTCAGGACAATTCATGATATTTAATTCAAATTCAATAATCTTTACAACTAGCATTTACGGTTTCTGAATAATTGTAAACATCTTGATAGTATATACTACCAGGGAGTCGACAGTATCTTCATTTATTCCTGAAATCTCTTTAAGTGAACTGTTTATCATTATGATCATATACTGCTATGAGTCTTAACATAAGTAGTACAAAGTAATTATGCAGCAATACCTGTTAACCGTTTTAATTTACTATGGCGGTTTTTAATTCCATAAACAATAAGAAGTCTTCAATTTTGTATACAAAATATTTCTAGATGGATTCAGCTATTTGTGAAAGTTTTCGTTACAAATGAATTTCATTTGAACTTTGGCAATCGTGAAGAGGCAAGCACATCACACATGTCTTCCCCCTCCCCCTCATATAACTGTGTAACTAAAAAAACATAATCCATATAAGTACCAAACATGTATAAACAAAAAATTCATTTGGATCTACGTTCACATATGGTGGAACAACCAAGTGAAAAATTCTGAGGTAAATCTACGCAAAGATGTTAATTCGGTTAATGAAGCTGTTAACGTCTGTCAAGTAAGGTGAATAGAACATGTATTACATATTTCCAGCTGCCACCTTGAGCTGGAATGTTGGTCAAAGGGGTCAGAGGTTAACTGATTATAGCTGTCAAAGAGTAACGATCAGTGAGTAGGGGCTCATGATGATGTTGGTGCATATCTATCATAGTAAGTGTGATGCACTCAACTTTAAATTTTTTCCTAGGATCTCAGTCCATTGGTTTCAAACTACGCTCTATTAATTTCGTCAACTCTAGTAAACAATTAGTAACTTCACAAATACCATCAAGATTTGACGTTCTCTTGTTTTTTTAGCTTTTGGGCGGAGTTATCTTTGCATTCAATAGACAGAAAGATTAGTTATATAGTAGCTTTTCATTTCAGATCTTACACTTACAGGTGACTAACATTTCTCACTTGTGTTGAAAACAGATGAGTAGGCGCATTTTTATGCACCTACAGAATAGTTTAACTGACTATATGTAAATAACATCAATGCGAATTGCTGTTGTAAACACTCCAACTCTGTCAACGTTATCACTTCTTGTATTCCATTAATAAGGCACACCAGTTTATATTTTAAAACTTTATAATCCACTCTACTTAACTTGTTGAAAGTATTATGATTTATTTAGAATTTCAATGATATCTAAATGTCCAACTACCGCATGAAATACATAACCCACCCCCACCCTTTAGGAATAACAAATGATATTCAGTAACTCCTAAATGTTATGTACTTACCAGTATTTACTAGAAACTGATTCGTCACACCAGGATGATCCACATCATGTATAGCTGATGCGAATAAAACAGCTAAGATTTCCAAGTCGCTGAAGACATCCTGAAATTATTGCATAAGAATAAAACGTAATTAATTGATATAATAAAAGTCAATACAAATTGATAACTTTGAAGTAGACAAGCTTATACAATAAAAAAAGAGATTGTGTAATGAACAGTCATTTAGCTTTGTTATTGAGAACCATAGAAATTCGCTCTAACTGATAGTTTTATTCACAGACGAGTATTTATCGGACAGTTTTATGCATGTTGATAAATACTTTGTTCAGCGAAAAGCTATTCGTCTGCTACTTAGAGATGTAGCTACCAGTGAATTACAAATTCTCTTCAGTTCTTTTGTAAAGTTCGATGTGTTAAGTTCTTGAAAATGTTGATGTAATCAGAAGTTTTAATTAAATTCTTTGATAACTATTTTGACTTGTTATGTGAACAAGAGGTTTTCTCTAATTCTTAGCACTGAATTCATGAGTGGAGGACTTTAATCGATTCCCAGTGAAATTAGACTTTGAATCTCAGTTGGTTGTCACATACATTTTTAGTGCAGTTATTCAATATACCATATGGTAGTATGATTTATTGGGAAATAATGGTTTGCTCTATATGTATGTTGTAAATAATTACAACCTAATCATAAACCAATTCATACTATTAAGTCAATCATCTACCATTTTAAATAGACACAATCCATAGGCACGTATTATTGTTTGATGTAAACAATGCACTTTGAAATTATTTCATTTAGATAAAAAAAAAAAAAAAAAAAACATAATCCATATAAGTAGCAAACATGTATAAACAAAAGAATCATTTGGATCTACGTTCACATATGGCGGAACAACCAAATGAAAAATTCTGAGGTAAATCTACGCAAAGATGTTAATTCGGTTAATGAAGCTGTTAAGGTCTGTCGAGTAAGGTGAATAGAACATGTATTACATATTTCCAGCTGCCACCTTGAGCTGGAATGTTGGTCATAGGGGTCACAGGTTAACTGATTATAACTGTCGTAGAATAACGATCAGTGAGTAGAGGATCATGATGATGTTGGTGCATATCTATCATAGTAAGTGTGATGCACTCAACTTTAAATTTTTTCCTAGGATCTCAGTCCATGGTTTCAAACTACGCTCTATTAATTTCGTCAACTCTAGTAAACAATTAGTAACTTCACAAATACCATCAAGATTTGACGTTCTCTTGTTTTTTTAGCTTTTGGGCGGAGTTATCTTTGCATTCAATAGACATGATAAATAGGGAGGAAAATATCTTCTTCCAGATAGTATAATCTCTTGTATGATACAGTGTAAATTGTTTCGAAGTTTTAAACGGAATCAAGTTGGCTGTATAGTATAGTGTAACTTTGAAAACGGGAACTAGATAATTTTGTAACATAAAAATTGGTTTGTTGTTTGGAAGCAAATTTTAAATATGATAATTATAAATTCACTAAACATGTGTTACATACTTAGATTTTGATTACAGTTCTGTAGTACGAAATTTTGCTAACAATCACTTGTGAAAGTAACTAATGCAACTTTTCCTTTCTTTTGTATGTAGAAATAGATAGTAGTGAACTTAAAAATAGTACACCTCCACACTACTACATAGATCTACTTATGTGTAAATTAGTATGGATGATTTGTATTACCAATCATAAGATAACCAACACTACTGACTGACTACTAAATATTGTTTACGTAATGTTTGTTTGGAATGTAGTGGTTAGATAGTTCTACTGAACAAGCTAAAACTATTAAAGGATTCAACACGGATAAAACTGTTTTAATTTTACGTGGTTTAAGGTATCCATCAAGAAGACCTGTTCTATATAGGTATCTAGCTGGTTGACCCCTGTCAATGTTATCATGTTTGTGTAATTACTAATACTAGTTGAATAAAAAATGTTTATATGTCTGAAGAATCTATTTACAATATGGTAATCACACCTTTTGGTCTGGCGTTACGACTCACATGTAGCATGAGTTTTACACGGAGCTTTTATTTTAAATTTGACAGTTTTACCAATAAAAGTGATAACAGCAACTACTTTATTCAATATCATACGAAAATCAGTCAATGAATGCTTTAATCACAAAAGGCCATATTGAGTAGTTCATATTAATACTAATTGTCTATATCACTGGGTGAAATATGTAACACAGTCACAGGAGAAAGATCCACTATTACATGGTCTAGTGCAACAGTAGATCATAAAATTGTAAACTGACAGGACAGACCATCATATTAGTTATATGGGGGTAGTAAAACAAAAGCACCAATTACAGACATCTCATTAATTCAAATTTGGACTTATCGATGATCAATAACGTAAAACTACTTTAAACAAAATCAGTGAATGCTTATCCATAGAGCTTGAACATTTCGTTTGTTTATAGAGATAGAAATCATTTAGCAATAATAAAGACTTAAACTACAGGATTCCTATTTTGAAAAATTCAACTAAAAGTTGATAAATTGATTTATCTAGTGTAAGCTGATTGAGGGGCGGTCTACAGCATACTCTGACTCACCAAATTTTCTTGCAAGCTGGTACGTATGATGAAGGTAGGCATATGTACATTATTAGAGAAACCGGTAATTCATGTAAGACTGATAAACCTACCACAAAGCGTTAGTTAATTTATAACCCAGTAAACTTTTTAATTAATAGATTTGATAACAGGAATTGAATTGCTACAAATTTTATTTTTGAATTTTGTTCCTGACATACCGGGCACCATAAGAAGATTGATTATTTTCGAGAACTGTTTTTCGGTAGACTATTTCATTTATTTTGGTGAACATTGTATTACTGTTACTATTACGTTCCCGTTGCCCTATCATGCAGTTTATCGAATTAACTGTTATTATATCACTTTCTGTTTATGAAGTATGATTAATCAATTGTGTATGCATTATTCCAGTTCACAGTCACTGTTATTCATTTTGTATTAGTGATAATTTTCTAATTGTTTGACCAGGTGGTAAAGTTTTATGTATGTATGAAGGATTGAAATACAATTTGAGTCTGATTGATGATTAGTTCATTTGTTTTGTCTTCTTTATTCTGGCTTTGGGAGACTAGGAGTCACAGGGTAGGCGTGTGGGCGCATACTGATAGGTTATACTCGCCGATTATTGTAACAGTCCTTTTCTGACGGTAAAACAGTCTCAAAGCGGGAATTTAAATGAAATTAGAACGATGGTTTTTAGCTTTTAAACAGACTTCTACTTGTTTTCTTCATCTCAGTAAAATAGTATTCACAATGTTTAACATCTAATTATGAAGATGATAAGTGGTATGTCACAGTCATATACCTACACAAAGTTAACTTACCAACAGATAATGAAATCCAATACGCTGTGGTTATTCATAACTTCACGCATAGTAAAAGTTGAGATTAACACATACTGACATTTTTAAGTCCAAACATTTCAGTAAATAGGTATTTTTTGTTCAATTTAGTGTTTATCCCTCTTAAGGAGGGATAGAATAAACACTTCTGATGCTAGGTAGAGAATACTAAAATGTCATAAATCAATTGATGAAACTCCACAACTCCAGGACTAGACTAAATTTAAGCAAATAATTTAGTCTAACTTTGTAGGGATCTGTAATTAACTTCATTCTATAGGAAATCAAACGCTAACAGAATAACTTAATGTTAACGTCACAGACTTTGAGGCTGAGCATCAATCCAATCAAGATTGCAAACAATCTTATCCAAAGAGCAGAAGTTGGCACTAAATCTAAACCTAAATGAAAGTCATTTCGACTGACTTTAACTTTCCTGTATTCAAACATTATACACGTGGTACTGAGTTACTTAGACAAGTGGTCACATTGTAAGTTAATCCATAAAATTCTAAACGTACTAACAACTAGATATAGATTTCATTAGTCACCGTTTAGTAGGTAGTTGATATAGATTCGAGTTTTTACACCTTGATATCTAACTATTAATGAAAACAAATTATAAACTAAACAGAATTGTGTCTACAGGCTAGGTTGTGTCGACTGTAATACTTTTTATATTAGAGAGTCTTCTTGAGAAATCAAAACTCGTGTCAAAGAATATGAAAGCTGCACTAAACGACCTCCTAATAATCCTGCTGAACTTGAAAAATTACAAATTAAGTCAGCAATAGCAGTACATGCTATCCACAAAAACCATAAAATCGATATTAAAAATATCCAAATTATTCAAGAAGGATTTTCCAATCATAAGGAAAGACGAATAGCTAAAACACTTCACATTTTGTTAAATCCAACGTCACCTGACAAAAGGAAAGGCCTTTCTATTTATCCAACATGAACTTTCTATCCAACCGGCTACTATTAAAGTACCTCAAATTTCATTCATGTGAAAATACATACCATTTTTATTCTCATTTCACATATTTTCCTTTCACATCAAGCTAACATATACAAACGTATGTCACTTCAAATCACCTTGACCTAAATGACTTAACATGACACGATCAAACTAGCATTTTGATTGTACAAAACTTATTTTGGTTTTGATTTGTTCTATTGAATTATTTAATATTGTGTTACGTCTAAATAATGATAATAATTTTATTCAATAGTATGTGTAGTACAATATGAATTTTCAGCATACAGTGTCTCAGCAAGCTACTCTTTTACCGTGTACACATACAATTGGATTTACACTAGTTTGTGTTCATGAAAGCAGTAGCACCACCATTACACTTTTAATTGATGACAGAACGATCCTAACGAAAAGCAGGTTATGTAGCCAAGATTCTTGAACTGTGATTAAACCACAGTTACGGTATATGTTAAGACTAAAGAGAAATTGTAGGTAGTCCAATTTTCCAATAAGAAATCTATAGTTAAGATTAAGAATTTCGGGAGTAGACGTTTGATGAGTATTGATCCTTTTTAACTCATGTTGCCAGCCACCATAATGTCTTCGTTTAGATCTAACTGTATAACTCATGATAGGTTGAAAACATTTTATAAAGGCGCCTGAGTACACAATCCGTTTTCGAAACAGGATTGAGCAGTTAAAACAGAACAAAAAAGTAACTTTTTCAGATATTTGATAAAAAGTGGTAGCCCAAGATTTCGAACAGGCCGCCGATTCGGTTATTCATTTCTCTGAAGAATAGACTTGCACTAAGCTACCAAACGTCAGAAATTTTAATTTCAACTGTTTGGAATTTTAGGAATATATATTACTCACTTTATATATTAGTCATAACTTTCAATTTAGTTAAGTTGCTCGGTTTACATATCCAAATAAAAGTTTACAAATCATATTAAGTTATCTAACTTACTTCCAATGTTTCTGCTTGTAATAAAAAATGCGACGTCTGTAAAACATCAGCTGCATGCATTGAATTATGATAAGGAACATCAGAATGATAAGTTGATTCAATACGTAGTAGGTACCGCACAAAAACTCGAGGATCTATACAAAACGTTTTAAGTAGATCACGTTTCTATAGTGAAAGATATAAAAAATACATAGTTTTCACTAATACTAAATAAATAGAAAAAGATTTTAGATAATAAACACAGTTGATTCACTACTAAGCAATGGACAGGACTGAAATAGGTTCAGTAATGAATCAGGGTGAATGTTAGAGTCTTAATAGGGATTAAAATCTACCTGTGTAGTATGGCGTTTACTTATCGATGGTAATTAGTAGAATTTTACAGTAAACTGATGGAAATTTATTTTAATAAATCATGTGTTACTGCTTAAAACCCACTATAATTACTTCATTTCATCTTTATGTACTACACATAGGTCGAATCTTAGTGAGGTAGATATTTAAAATGAAGTAATTCAATTTAAAGTCGTTTCAAAACAAACTGAAATGCATCCAAAATAATTTGCATATCACCAATGCAATTTTTGAGATGCATATGATATAAATTAAAGTTACGCAATATTTTTGGACTTCGTTGTAAACACAATGAAGAATGTAGTAGTCTTCCCAGCTTGCCGTTCTACATACAATTTTACCATTTCTAAGTGTTTTCGTTGCTTTAAATATGCTTACTACATTCTAGCATTTCATGATTAACTCTTTGTACCAATGTATATCCTTTATAAAATTTTGACAGAATCTAAGATGATTCCAGCTTTGTGGTGAATGTTCCACATACATGACATAAATCTCAAAGAACACTATGCAAATTAAACAGAATATCACAACAAAGTTGCTGAAAACAATAGTTTGGATAAGACATGAAGAAAGTAAGAGGACTGTTGCAAATTTCACGGATTTATCATTTAAACAAACTTGATATTATTTGAAAAATATTACGCTGAATATCATGTAAAGAAGTACTAAAATGTAGGAAGCTGTAAATTACATTTTGACCCCACTACCTATGTATACCAACTCTAAAAGCTATAAAAGCCACAAGTTTCGAGACATAATTTTAAAATATGAATGGTTAAGGTATCCACTGATGATGTTCAGTGAAGATCATGTTTTACGGTCAAGCCGTTGGATTTTGACCCTGACATATGTTGTTTTCAAATATGTCATAAAAGCACAAGCTGCCCAAATTCATTCTTCCACAAGTTTATGAGTTAGTGGTTCTGATGAATTAATAACCAGGAAACAACATGTCTTATGGCTTTTGATTTCCAACAGTTTCTTAACTGATATCACGTATGAAGGGTATATAATAGCACCCAAGTAATGTATCTAACACCTATATATTTACTCATCACTGATTGATAGAATACACTACTAATATTAAATGAAATTATTTGTTCAGCAATATAATTTAAGATCAGCGTTACAATAGGTACTGAAAGTGCTTACGTTATTTAAAATTACTTAACAATACGTCAGCCATCTTATTACATAAGCAATAGTTTGTATTTCTTTAGAATCAAGAAAATAAATAATTTTTTGTCAGTTTATGTAAGCATTTTATAAGTATCATTTATAATCCTGAAACACATTGACGCTTGTTAGAATCCCACAAGAAAAGTCAGAAATCCCAAAAATGTAGATTTTTCATTTAGAAATTACAACCATCTTAAAACCTAAGTACAGGGACTCCTGGAGACTGCCAATAGGTAACCAAGATTTTTGAATATGTATTTCTATAGACTCAATTGTATACTAGTCAATTTGTGTTTCCTTGAGTTGGGTTGAGGATTTCTGATTGTACTTAATTTTCTTTTCTGTCAACAGAAATTGTTCCCTTGTATAAAAGTAAAGACCTCAGTCATCATATTTAGACTGTGTCACAACAAACTTAAATAAATGAGCTTTATGAACTTTAATACTTTATCAGTACAAACAGTCATTAAGAAACGCAGATTCTTACAATCAGAGGACGATTTAATTATGATAGGATTGTTTGAGTGTTCGTGGTTAGTAACCGGTTTGAAGGTTTTGAATATATATTTGTCTTCCTAATTATAAATGGAAATTTACAAGTATTATTTAAGTTGGATTGTGACTGGCGAGTAGAATCCAGGATGCTCGTTTCGTCTATAACAAATCAACAGGAATATACAAGTCCATCCTAAAGGAAATTTATAGTTATATGTATTCATCATCATTAGAAGTTATCAGCTATTTTTATAAATAATTGGAGTACATAACATGTTTTGATCAGCGAACCATGTTTAATCCTTCAAGCTCAATTTTAAATGGTGTTGGCACGAATCATTACAATAATTATCATTGTTTTCTTATTGATATCAATTGTTTATGAAAATTACCTACAGGTAGTCTTCTAAGATGGGTTAGACTGAATATTATAAAATATTTCGAACTAAATGGTTCTTGTTCTAGCCATGCCTAAATAATAGTAAAAATCTGAGTTGAATATTTTCATCTATAGCAGATAATTTACTCTACAGAACCATTTTTCAGGAAAGGTTGACATTTCCAGTTACATGGTCACTTTATGCCAATACATTACAATTTCACACAATACAACAGATCCTCTTCGTAGTAGTAACTAAAATAGTTCTATTTAATATTTAGTGTTAACCGAATTGTACTAATGGACCTTCTAACGTGGATTTTTAGCCAAAGTACTCAATCTTACAGTTTACAGTACTGTTATATGGTTTGTAGGCGTTGAATGTATGCATTGGACTCTCATGCTTCCTGTTAATTAACACTCATAAACATGACGTGTTAGAAACTTTGGTAAAGTTATCCTCGTAATAGTAGTTTAATCATAACCATTGCAGATACTACCAGTGTACGACTACGGATATCGTGCTGATGTAGCCATTTAATCTTAAAAAGATTAAAGTGATTTTAATTGTAGAGTTTTGATTTCGTGACATGTATATCTATCACCACTGCGACAGTTAGAACACTCAAAAAGCGGAAATAATTCCAATAATTATGGCTTGGTATTTGGGTTCGACAATTTCAGTGGCAATTGTCACTGTAACAATGAAAGTTGAGTATTGTTTTACTTCTAATTACTTGTAGAATACTAGTTTGATTACGTTCTCTGAGCTGGATGTTTTAATCGCAGAGCTTTTATCGTCATTCTAAACCATTTTATCGGCGCCATCTTCCTTGCAATTCCTTTTCTTAACTGTTGACCAATATGAAAGAATTCGATAGTCCTACATTAAGTCCAGCTGCTAATAAAAACAGCTTTGCTTTTAGATGTAGAGAATCTTATTATTGTCAGCTTTTACTTTCTTTTAATGATACAGTGGTGTGGCAAGTAATACTATTGTTCTGTGTTTTGTTTCTAGTAGTTAATTATATATATTTGAGAACATTTTAATGGCTTAAATCACTAACCAATTTAGGATATAACCGAGAAATTGTGTAATTTTGATTTATAGACTAATTTTATTTAGAAAATAGTCGAAAAAATCAATAATAACGAGCAATCCTGTCTTGTTCCATTATGGGATGAAAACTGCTGAGAATTCTCATGATATAGAATAGAACACTATATTGTGATGCGCATCTACATATTCCACAGTCTCTATGATCTTTTGTACTAAACAATCTTGGTAATACTTTATTAATCTCTGAAGATTTAATAACTAAGCGTATTAGTCTTAAGTATTAAAAAGATCTATTTAGAGTAAAAACAAAATTTTCTTCATTACTTAAACTTATTTTCTTTTCTAATCAGCAATCATTCATTCATATCTCACTTTCATAATAAACAAAATTTATATAAAGAAGTAGAAATGAATGAAATAGAACTATTATCAAATGTGAATAAATAAATAATCGTGAAAGAAATCAAGTGTGTATACAAAAGCGATGTTCAATATTCAAGTGATTCATTATATTCCCGTTTCGTTTATTCTTTATAGATTAAAGTGAATGTGTGCGTGTGTATGTATACATCTTATGAACGTTCTTCCTTTGTTATTTGGTTATGCTAAATAATGTCAATCTTTGTTATACATAAGTTAAGTAGGCGTTTGTAGTGAATTTCATTTAAGAGGGCAAAAACATTCGTATAGATATAAATATTGTAGTTTCACTCAAATTTGGTTAACAACCACTTTTATATGAAATTGAAATTATTTAATTCTAATCCTGTTCCGATGTTTTAATAAGTATGCTATTACAGAAGTGCAATCAAAAGTTTATGTTAGAAAATGTTAATATCACATATACATTTGTGAGAATTTATTGTACTCAGTTATTTAATAGTGTCCAGGTAGTTTTCTTTGAAAAAAATCAAAGGAGATACTATTGGGGTCAACTGAGGAGATTTGAAGAATTAGGGAGAATTTTTACACAAACCCAGTTTATCAATACAAATGTAGGATGTCAACCGAAAATTAAAATAAGCAGGAATGGAGGAGTAAATGATAATAACAGAACGTACATTAATATTCGACTACAATTAGTACTGTCAGAGCGTACCAACTCTGAATCTTTATGATTACCGTAAATCTCGCTTATGCACAAAATAGATACTAATGATATTGTACACAACTACAGATTTAATATAGCAACTAGACTATTTAGCACGGAAAACACAGTACCACAAAAGGAAAAAAATAACATCGTACACTGATGTACCATCGACATTTACACGATTTCAGCTTAAAATCATTTTCAAATCAAGTGTTATAATGTGCAACATCATCATTGGTAAAGAATAAATCCAATAGCCGGGAAGTTTTGCAGGTAAATTGTTAGATACTTGTGATCAGTTTACATTTTTATAAATGTGTTTTGCAATGTTGACTTTAGTAGGTGCAAATTTAGTTTTCAGCAAATGAACATAGATTTTAATTCAGTATCATTCAGAATAATAACTAAAAAACTAATCAGTAACATTCACAGTTGTACTTATCTTATAAATATATGGGACATTATTAACTCTCGTATCATTTGTCAATTTTATACTAATCATTTAGTCGCAAACACTTCTATGTTTTATATGTACGATATGTCTAAACGTGGCTTATGTAGTGGTCCATCCCTGTGAAATAAAACAATACTCATCTCTTTTCTAAAATATATGATCAGTGCATTCTTAAGTTCATTTTATAGTATAAGCCAATTGGCAGTATAAATGTAAATGAATTTTCAAGGATTATAAAATAAAACCCAATTACATCATTTAATTTTTTTTCAGCCCTGCGATACTTCAGCACAATTTAAATATAACTAAAAATTTAAAGCAATTACTTAATAGTGTAGTACAATAGTTTTTATTATCACATAAAATTACTACTTCAACGGTGCTGAAGTTCAGTATACAAGTTTCTATTAATGAAAGTTTCCATTGTATAGATAAAGGACAAATTCTCCTGTATAGTCACTTCCATGTGTTCACTATTTACTTGTTCCTATTGACCAAGGTGCATCAGCCAAAGTGATCGTTTGCTTTTATTGCGAATAAGTGGCTGTTAACGCTTAAATAGGTTATGCATTAATTTTAGAGATGTCTATGGAGTCAATTCAAAGTGAAAATGATTTCTACACAAATAATCTATCCATTACGTCATCAAGTTTACGCACTATCCCGTAATTTCACACAAAATGAAACTTGAATGTATAATACAACTTAAAATATTCACTGAGGTAAGGTATCCCGCTACTGAATTTTACTTGATTTACTCAAAATAGTTTATTGAATTCGTCAGAGACTGACGCTGACAGGGTACCATTGGAAACAGGAAACACTGGACAACCATTTGGTTTAGGTATGTAACTGAACAGAAGTACACAGTCTAGATTCCACCCTAGGAGTTTTCATTTAGTGAACGCTTAACTCCCTACACCAGTGGGCCGGTATCCAATGACAGAATTCCCTATCAATGTCATTCTGTGGCGAATTCAATCAATTAAATTCTGTACCAAACTCCACAAACGGTATCAATTCAATTACATTAGAATAATATATTTTATTTTATTATTATATATTATATTATTCTAATGTATATATATATATTTTATTTAACTCCGCCTGTAGCCCTTCTAGGGTTACTGCCGGTCCCAAGCCCGGGTAAAGGAGGAGGGTTGGGCATAGGGCTAACACCCCCATCCCGTAAAACCCAAACTTGCTAAAAAAACGCAAGCCAGATTAAACAAGATAAACCATTTAAACTCTGCCCTGGGAGTGGAAGGATATATGACGCCTCATGATGAAAGCTGAAATTCTTCGGAAGTCATTAGGCCGATGTCCCCCCCTTCTAACAACCAGAGCAAATATTTTTATAGGTACATGGTACATGTTCGAACAATGTGGGAGAGCCGGAAGACAAACCAAATAGCTGCAGAATTGAAGAGATACAACTTGACAATACTCGAAATCAGCGAAACTCATTGGGCTCAAGCTGGACAGAAAACATTGGCTTCAGGAGAGACGCTACTATACTCCGGCCACGAAGAGGAAAATGCTCCTCACACCCAAGGAGTTGCTCTGATGCTGTCCAAGGAGGCACGTAGTGCACTTGTAGGATGGGAACCACATGGACCCAGGATCATCAAAGCATCCTTCAAAACAATGAAGAAAGGGATTACAATGAATATTATCCAATGCTATGCACCAACGAACGACGGCAACGACGAAGACAAAGATCAGTTTTACGATAGACTGCAATCAATTATAGAAAAGCGTCGAGGAAAGGATCTGACAATCCTGATGGGGGACCTAAACGCCAAAGTCGGAATGGACAACACTAGATATGAAGAAATCATGGGACGACAAGAACTGGGAAAAAGAAATGACAATGGTGAAAGATTTACAAACCTATGTGCCTTCAACAAATTGGTTATAGGTGGTACAATATTCGCCCACAAACGCATACACAAGGTTACATGGGTATCACCGGATCATACTACAGAGAATCAAATCGATCATATATGTATCAATAAAAAATTTAGAAGATCCATGGAAGATGTAAGAACCAGGTGAGGAGCTGACATAGCTTCAGACCACCACCTGGTGGTTTCTAAAATGAAACTGAAGCCAAAGAAGCAGTGGACAACTGGAGTGGCAGCAGTACAACGGTTCAATACAGGCCTTCTCCGACACACTAACAAACTCAACGAATTCAAAATATCTCTCACCAACAGGTTCCGAGCCTTACAGGATCTACCGAAAGAAGAAGAAACCACTATGGAGGACAACTGGAAAGAAATCAAAGAAGTACTAACGTCAACGTGTCAGGAGATTCTGGGCCGCAAGAAGCATCATTATAAGGAATGGATCTCCACTGAGACATTGAGCAAAATTCAACAAAGGAGGAACAAGAAGATAGAAATCAACAACAGCCGAACAAGAGCAGAGAAAATCAAGGCTCAAGCTGAATACTCAGAAGCAAATAAGCAGGTAAAGAAGAGCATTAGAGCCGACAAACGGAAATACATCGAAGGCTTTGTAACGACAACGGAAAAGGCTGCAAGAGAAGGAAATATGAAACAGCTATTCAACACAACGAAGAAACTGGCAGATAAACATGGTAAACCAGAGCGACCAGCCAAGAACAAAGAAGGCAAGACACTCACTGAGATTCAAGAACAAAAGAATAGGTGGGTAGATCACTTTGAGGAACTCTTGAATAGGCCAACTCCACTGAACCCACCAGACATTGAAGCAGCACCGACAGATCTCCCGATAGATGTCACCCCACCAACGATGGAAGAAATCAAGATGGCCATCAAACAAATCAAAAGTGGGAAAGCAGCAGGACCTGACAATATACCAGCTGAAGCACTCAAGTCAGATATCGACCTAACAGCAAGCATACTCCACGTTTTATTCAAAAAAGGTCTGGGAGGAAGAACAAGTGCCGGAAGACTGGGAAGAAGGACATCTTAACAAGATACCAAAGAAGGGAGATTTGAGCAAATGTGACAACTACAGAGGGATCACGCTACTGTCGATACCAGGGAAAGTCTTTAACAGAGTATTGTTGAACAGAATGAAAGATTCAGTGGAGGCTCAACTTCGAGATCAACAAGCTGCTTTTCGTAAAGATCGGTCGTGCACGGACCAAATCGCAACACTACGGATCATCGTTGAACAATCAATTGAATGGAACTCGCCCCTGTACATCGACTTCATTGATTATGAGAAGGCGTTTGACAGTGTAGATAGGAGAACATTATGGAAACTTCTTCGACACTACGGCGTACCAGAGAAACTCGTCAACATCATCCGGGAATCTTACGACGGGACACAGTGCAAAATTGTGCATGGAGGATAACTGACAAATACATTTTCAGTGAGGACCGGAGTCAGACAAGGTTACCTACTCTTACCTTTTCTCTTCCTCCTAGTGGTTGACTGGATCATGAAGACCACATCTGAGGGGATACACGGAATTCAATGGACAAATAGGAGGCAACTCGAAGATTTGGACTTCGCAGATGATCTAGCTCTTTTAGCACATACACACCAACAGATGCAAGCGAAGACAACTAGTGTAGCAGCAACTTCAGAATCGGTAGGCCTGAACATACATAAGGGAAAGAGCAAGATTCTTAAATACAACACATGGAGCACCAACTCAATTCAACTTGATGGAGAAACTCTGGAAGAAGTGAATACTTTCACATATCTGGGGAGCATCATCGATGAAAAAGGAGGGTCCGATGCAGATGTAAGGACAAGGATTGCCAAAGCAAGGGAAGCATTCCTACAGTTGAAAAACATCTGGAACTCAAAACAAATATCAACTAACCTCAAAGTCAGACTCTTCAATTCGAACGTGAAGATAGTCCTGCTGTATGGAGCTGAAACTTGGAGAATTAGTGCAAACATCATCAGACGGATACAAGTATTTATAAACAACTGTCTACGAAAGATACTGAATGTCTGTTGGCCGGAAACTATCAGCAACAACTTACTATGGGAGAGGACAAACCAACTTCAAGCCGAAGTGGAAATTACGAAAAGACGTTGGAAATGGATAAGACATACATTACGGAAACCATCAGACTGCATCACGAGACAAGCATTAACATGGAATCCTGTTGGGAAACGGAAAAGAGAAAGGCCAAAGAGCACTCTGCGTCGAGAATTGGAAGCAGACATTAGAAGGATGAATAGCAACTGGAAGCAATTGGAAAGGATAGCTCAGGACAGAGTTAAATGGAGAACCCTGGTGAGCGGCCTATGCTCCTCAGTGAGGAGTAACGGGCATAAGTAAGTAAGTAAGTAATATATTTTATTTACTGATTTAAAATACAAGACGAAGAATTTACATGAATGTACTACTATCTCAGGATTTACAGTATTGAATCAATGAAGGTGTAGGTTTGATTAAAATCTCTGCTTCTGTTTTCACTGGTAATATCAACCAAATTAAACTAGTCGAAACAACATGAAAAAAAGATTCTATTTCTTTTTTAATACAAACTAGAATACCTGAAATATTTTATATGCAACTGTTGTAAGAGCATGTCCATTCGATAGTCGATCAATTTCAAAAATATCTATACCCCATTCATCCAAACTTTGACAAAATCTCTGAAATAGACAAAGAATAAGAGAATCTTTGAAAAAGAAAGGATGGTTGATTAAAAAGAAATTACTGAAAAAAAAATATGTGCTAAATAGAGAGGTGTTTTAAATAGATAGCGGCTGAATTACTCAGTGGATACATATCAATTAAATGAATTGATTTTATTGTGTACTAGACTTTAGTTTAGATTCAATTACTGAGATTATTTCAGTTTCAGATATACTCAGTAAGAGCTAATTCACCTATGACTATATAGTTTTATTTAGATTCTTGATTTTCTAGACGTCAGCTAAGTAACAATTCAGAAACAGATGTAGAGGATTGGTTGAAGTGTCGAATTTCAGCGTTATTAATATTCGCTAAACAAGATACATTCAAAAATTTCGGTTGATTTTACTTTCATTTGACGGAAATGTATTTCATGTATTAAGGACCTCGTTTTAAGTCTATATATTGACTAAATTAATACTTTTCATTTGATTTGTCGTTCTGGATTATCTTAACATTCCCATAGAATGTAGCTGTGAAATGATCTATCTTATTAATACAAAATCTATGCTAGAAATTTCAGTTTAATAAACAGCAATCGCCTTTCGGATGAAAGAAACAGTGGTTAAAAATGATAATTAAGAAATACTTTACAAACACTGGAAAAGTTTTTTATAATCCTACGGCATTTGTGTACTGGTAAATTATAATTCGAATACCTTCACGACAGATAAATAACTAGACTGTGTCGGAATCAAATAGTGGATATTGATATCATTAATATTATGATATATCGGGGTTTTAATCAACCATGCAAGCTAATGAACATCTGAATCTGAAGCAAAAACGATGTTCAATTCTCACTAAATTTCATTGCTTGTTTAGCTTACATTAGTTCTCAACAATACGCGTATTTCAAATACTAACGTCTTTTGATATAACTACAAGATATAAAAATATTCTTTCTGATACTAATGAACTGCTAGTGAAATATGAAGTAAACATTCATTTCATGTCTGACAATGAACTCTAAAGATAAATAGATGGAGTATCTTTGTAGTTCCGTCTAGGCTCTATACTTGCAGATATCTTCCTAGCTAACTCAGAGAATGGACCACTACCTGATATGCTGAGCAAGTCTCATTACCATTACCGCTATGTATTGGCACATTCATTATATGCAACAATATTGTCAACTAATGTAAGTTATTATATGCTTCAAACAACATACGTTCTTCAATCACATTGACGCATGATGAAGAATTCAATAACCATATAGCATTTCTTGACTTTTAAGTCTTCAAAGGCTGGATAGCACTGTCGGAGAGAATTTATTGATAAACTGACGAACTGGATAGTATATAGACCTTCACACCTCTTCAGCATCAAAAAATCCTGTTCAAGGTCTCAGTCATCGAGTCCAATGTATTTACTCTACTGACAGCGTCGAAAAGAGGAATAGACAAACTGAAAAGAACGTTAACGAAAAAACGCATATCCCATAAAACTCTGCAGTAATTATATAGCAGAGTCCAATAGCAAGATTCAAAACATAAAGTTACTAAGAAAGCTTTCTGTTTACGACTGTTTTCGATTGGGAAGAAAGACAGAAAGTAACATTTTAAAGAGACGATTAAGTAGATCTATCAAAAGTGCATTCATTGCCGTTAAGTTAAACCACTTTGCTGACTAATCCATTACTAAAGGAGCAAATCAAGAATAATGTACCAAAGTAGGGGTCATTTATCAATCTAACTGCTCCTGTGGGAGCAGTTACATAGTTAGTACTCACAAGTCCCTAAATTGGGAGCACGTGAATATGTACCAGCATCGGGACCTGCTAAAGCACTATTCAGAACCTTTAATCGACTACGGCTATAATATCAAGACTGATGAAGCTTCCTAACCAAATTCTTAATGGAGCGAGGTGGTTTGTGAGTGTTGGTATTAGGTTTCATTTAGTTGTATTCATCACAGATTTATATTGGTAGGATACCCTTGAAAACTAGGGAGCATTATATAGCTGTTTCATCCTAGTATGGAACTCCTCAGCAATGCTCATCGTAGATTCCCAACTATTTGCCTACAAAGCTGGATTTTATCTAGATTTTACAGACCTTCGGCGATAAACATCAAGTCAAGGAAACTGTAAACAAAAGAAAACCCTTTTATTCACCTTGGACTACAATCATCATTCATTTTATCACTATCATCACCTAACATTTGAGATATTCATATCTATGTATTTTAATGCTGACAAATTTCTTTCTATACTTTATCTTGTTTCTATTATTTCATCATCACTATTATTGCTACAGTAACTTGGATATATCATTAACTGTATTATCATTACTATTATTACCTTCATTGTTTTGCATACGACTTTGAACCTATTGATTAAATATCATCACACTTTAGCTCGATTCATTTCCTTAAATCTGTTATATTACATGACCATTTTGGTTGTTTTTGTTACATAATCTTATGTTTCAAGATTTAATGATCCGATCTGTATGTAATAAACTAATTACAATTCACAAGTTTGAATTATTCATATTGTTTACGTAAACATCATATAAGAGGGTGTTTGAGTTGAATCGGCACAAAACCTTGGAAAAGTAACTCCTTTTAATTAAACTAATGGTTTTTGTAGATGACGCTACTAATGTTCAGTTTACTGAGATACGTAAATATGAAGTGTTATAACTAATATGCAGTAATAGTAGCTTAATTATGTAGAAAGAGATGCTCCTGATGGGTACACTAATATCTACCTGTTATCTAAATGTATTCGCATTATGTATCAGTCTAATCAGAATAGAAATATTGACTGATAACGCAAACCTACATTCACACATAGTTTCCAATTAGTTTCTAATTAGAAATACCTAGTGGATGAATGCTATGTTAATGTTAATATTAACGTAAACATATATTGGTATAACAGTGTTTGATTAGTGAATGTCGAAATGCCTCTTTGTCGCAGCATATCAGTAACAAAGTAAAGTGAGATAAAAAATACTCTGATAGAAGATATCTAATTAAGCAGTGTTAATTAGTGAAGGGAAATGCTAAGTAAGCAAACTTCTTATATTCAGTTTCTGAGACAAATGTATTGTATGTTAATAATAATCACTGTACATGTCAATATGGTTACAAGTCAATTACATAGTATGTTGTATTCACCAAAAAATTACATGTGGTAATCGTGAACAGAAAATATATATGATGTAAACATTTTAACTTTTATGATACCCTAGAATATTATTATTCGAAAATCACTTGGTACTAAATTGAGATGGCTTGAAGAGATTGGTAATATGTTTACTTGATTGGTTTAATTACAGAATGATGTTGGTAGAATACCATTGAAAACCAATGATTGTTGGACAGCTGTCTCGTTCTAGCAATTGACTCCACAGCAGTGTACACCCTACATTTCGCCACAGAGGTTCCACATAAACAAACGCCTAACTCTCCACACCATTCAGCCGGTTTTCACTGGTAGGATTTCCACTTCCATTATCAACCGATTGATACTAAATATTATCGTGTTGTTAAATTTGAATGTGATAAAATTTCAAAGGATTAATAGCGGTAACTGCAAATATTCCATCAAATATTCTTGATCATGTATATGCATAGATGTAGCTTGATTCGAACAATTTATCTAGGTTGTTTTATATTATCGTACTGAGGGATATAAAGCTATGTCAAAACACAGAGTTCAGTGAGACAGTTGTCACCAATCACAGTGAATAATCGTCGAGCTATATCACGAGTTAATAGTAGTGACAATTTCACCAATGGATGCCAGACCAGTAGTGCAGAGGGTTAGGTGTTTTCTAATCTGAAGCACCTGGGGTGGAATTTTGGGTGCGCACTGCTGAAGAATTCCATTCTATAACGAGACATCTATCCAGTGCTCCTTGGTTTTCAATGGTACCCTGTCAACATCAATCTGTGACGAATTCGATAGACTAAACTTAGTAATAAAATCAAAAAAAATTAGTGATTATCTCACGTAATAATATGTTTTTAGTAACTTTAATTTTGTACTATGTTTTCTGAACAAATAGTTTTCACAACAGGTTTCTGAACTTAAATACTAAACCTATCAATTTGATTATTAATAGTTAAAGTATTTCTGTATGGCAGAATTTATGATTTTGATGCAAAGTAAGATGAAATCTCTTTACCTATCAACTAATATCCATTATATAATTGGATGTAAGAATCAGAAATTTCGAATACTTGGCTATACCAATATCTGCAGTCAGTGGTATTTTATGTATATATATAGATAAATACTATACAGCATCATGTTCTCTAAGCTAGATGATTTATTTGAAAAGCTTTCATTACTGATCAAGAAAGCGTTATTACTGTTTTTGCTTGAAGTAACCGTTAATGATGCCTTTCAGATAAACCATCTAGCTCAAGAAATAGAAGCTCACTAAAATACTGAACACTATCCTGATATCTTCATTATACCGAGTCTGTGTAACTGACAAACAACTGAAATTCCTAACTGGGATACCTTCCTTTGATCTATAATTGGTTTACGTGTTCTTAAAGAATTTATGTAGATAACATTGCTTAAACTTACTTCTTCAAGTTCCTTATCATTAGGTGTTTCAACTCCATGAATTGGTAGCGTAAGTTCATTGATATCAGCTTGATTCGTCTCATTGAAAACTCGTTAACTTTGAACTAGATGGCAACTTCGTCGTTGAAATGCTGCTAGAATCATTTGACTGTGTGCATTTACGAGTTTCCTGCCGACATACTACCAATAGATCCTAATCTTGTTTTCACAGCTGATGAAGTAGAGGAAGATAAGGTGTCCGATAACCTTATATTAGATACATTCGTGTTTACAGTCACTAATTGCTGACGTCTGAGTTTTATTAGCGATACTTGTGTCGTGTGCACTGGTCGAACTGTGTGACTGACCACTGCTACGTCGTCTTTCCAACATTGATTCGATTTCTTCATTGGTTTCAGCATCTTTTTCAGTTTCTGTTTTACAAATAGAAATGTAATATGGAGAGAAGATAAACATATTTGTAAATATATAAAATAAATTTATATCATTACTTGAGTACGTCAGTGAAAAAATGTTTTTTCCCCGGGGGTTGGAGGGGGGGTGGAGGGGAAGAAGAACAATATACGTTGATGCTTGAGATAAATAAAAAGTTATCAAGCCATTAATAAAATTAGGACGAGATATCATCATATAACTACATATTTATTTATGCTTTAGGAAGCTTGATTTGCTAATTAACTGCTAATCACCATGTATTTAACTTCGTTTATAAAAAATATTTGTATTTGTAGTCCCACATCAATGACTAAATTTAGCTAGACAACCAGTAGAAATTAGAAAACACTAAATAATTATTTCGCTCTAATATGGAACACTTCAGAAGTTCACTTACTTGGGTCCACCAGGAATGTAGCTCGTGATCTTCAAACCTTACAGTGAGTATCAAAACTCCAGACAACTGAGTCGACCGTCTGTAACCCATATTTTTAAATTTTGTCTATTTGCGAAGTTGCACAATCTCATCTATTGCCATCGGTGAATAGCTCTTTCACACAAGATATTAATGAAATGCATTAGTCATGTCTTCTCACTGAGCTTTGGAAATACTTTCTGAATTCAGTCACGTGTAGGCATATAACTATTATTAATGAACTTTGTGTATTGTTGAATCAGAAGTTTCTCATTACAGAGTTTATATGAAAACAACATTTGTTATTTTAGGTTATATCCTATTCTTATATTAAGATTAAATTGTCACATTATCAAGCTACTGAGTTAAAAAACGAATAGACTTAGTGAAAGAAACATTTTTATCGGCCTAAATGGAATACTTTGATGAATGAAGTTTAAACAACATGAAAGTAAATGAAGCCTTCCAGATCCATAAGAAATGATCGTTGGTAAATATTAAGTAAAAACAATATCCCTTTTACTGTAAATGCGTAATAACAACTGAAGTAATACATTCAGCATTATGTGACATAGAATACGCAAATGACGTTGGTTATTAAACTACATTACACATAATTAAGGTGTTAATATATGATGATACTTTCAGTTTCTGGTAGATAGCATCCCAAAGTTAATAATGTTAATTTTCACTACTAATTTATGAAAAGCATCTGATACTTTATATTTAATACATTGAAACAGGTTTAAACTAAGTCTTTAGTAAGAGCAGCTTAAATAGATACTTCATGACACCAAACGCATAAAAGGATAATGAAAGAATGCATTTATCTAGTCCTACCTTTTTGTTAGGTTCTTCTCGAAACGCTTACATTTTCAGTAGACATTTGAGAAAAATCATAAAAATCTTTTGAGTATTAACTTAGATTGATTTAAGTATGACTGGGTTTACCAAGTAGAATCCAGTATATCCGTTTCATCTTGGTTGAGACTCATAAACTGGATGTACTTGCATCTAAGTGTTGATGCTTACACTTGGACTCATTGCATTCACTACTAGACTAGTGCGTCCAGACAGCCACACTTGTACAGCGGGTACGCATATAATTTGATAGTATTTGAATATTCCCACTAATCCAATATGAAGTCAAATTGATCAATCTTTGTTGTTATATGTGCATTCTGAGAGGATTGCCTCGATACGAGTGAAGTTTGTAAGTATGATTTAAGTTGGACTGCAGCTGACAAGTGAAACCCAGCACGCGCGTTTAATTTTATTGGGACGCATTATTTTGTGAGGTTCAGCCGTTCAGGTTAGACAGAGACAGATCAGTTTCAGTTCATATCAGATTAGTAAGAAGATTCAAATACCTTTAAATCATGCCAATTTAGCTTCCTTTAAAATCAATCACATGATCCTCTAAAGTTAGTGTAACATTTATAAGAATATATTCCAACTCACCTGTGGATTAATGTAACCAATCAACTTTATAGAAATACTGAAAGTTTGGGTACTAACCTACTTTTATTTATTTTTGTTAATGAATATATCCAAGCATATTATTAAAAGAAAGGAGGAATACGAAACACAGATCCTCAGACTCGAATGGAATGTTCACTCCATGAGACCTGGTATTCTTTGACGTAGTCGTCAAGGAACATTGAGGAAGAACGCAAAAGTTAGATGGAGCATTAATCTTGTGATGTCTCTCCAGCTGTCGTCGACCCCTGGTGTAAATATGAGTTTTCAATGAGTAGTCCGTTGTTTTAGCTTCCTTAGACAGGTGTTTTACTGGGATAATCAAGATTATAGAAATAATGATAGTATTAAATTTCATACAGTTAACTAAAATACCATAATTTAATTTTCACAATGACGATTCTGAGATATATTCTGATGCTTCCATGTTATAAGGTAATCGCTGTATACACTATTTATTAAAGAGTCTAAGAATGTCTAAAAGGTTTTGAAAATTGACTTCGAATAGCAGATTTCATCGCAATTTAAAATGCGGATGTATACTAATGAACAATTCTATACTTAGTCGAAACAACTGTAGATTGTTATTTGATCATTAGTAATTGTTTGAACACTGACAACCTGTCTAATACACAGAAAAGTTTCTAGCTTCAAAATATAGTAACACCTATATTACCTACTAACCAACAGATGCATTTTAAATGATTTCTAATTACCGATAGCAACTTGAAATGACAAATTTCATTATCAGTCTAATATAGTTCTTCGGATAGAACTGAGATAACCATTATTGAAACAGTAATGTGAATTCATCTAGCCTCTTATCAGTTGTTTGTCACATTAGTTAATTATTTAACAAAATGTTTCTAATACATTAGAAAATAACTTAATGTTACATAATCAATGTTAATAACCGCATCTGAATGACATAGATATCATTACATGAATATTTCATTTCACAATATCAATCAACTATGTTGTTTTACTTATTCACAGTTGTCAGTTTATATGACGGAATAAACGTTTTTGTTCTTCACTTTTAAATGTAAATGATACATTTTGTTAGTTTCTAAAAAATTATTAGTCATTGACAAAAGTAAATATTACAACACTGAATACATGTCCTTCTAAAATGCATGTTGTTTCAGCTTTGAAAATTTGATTGAATATGTCACAGATTGATGTTGGCAGGGTACCATTGAAAACCATGGAGCACCGGACAGCTGTTTCATTCTATCACAAGACCCCTCAGCACTGCGCATTCACGACCCAGTTGGGGATCGAACGCAGGACTCTCTGGCCTCGCGGCGAACGCTTTACCATTAAACCACTGAATCGGCGCCTGACGGTTGATATTTCTAATTCAGTCACTTGGCGATACGTTGAGCGACCTTCTCCATACCATCGGTGGGTAACTGCCTCACACCCTACACGGTTGAACTCCATCGGTTACGTTTTCACACTAGAACTCCAGGAATTACTTCACGGAGCTAGTCACTAGTGAGCTGACCACCAATTGTAACCAATATCGGCTTCCAGGTGATCAATGGTTGTCTGATTCAGATCAATTCGTGATATCAAAAAAACACATTGTCGTCAGTCAAACCACTAGGCATTCACCAAAGTAGTAACAACCTGTCAATATATACAGTGCAAAATATCTATCCAAATATCCTTCAAGTGAAAAGCAACTAAACATTATCATTCAAATTAACACTTTTAAGGAAGCATTACAATACAAAAATAATAAACAGCTGTTTACTTAGATTTATAAACAACAATATTAGTCACTTACCTAAAAATGTTTCACATATGTATGCAGATATTTGATGTCGTGATTTATCAGCTTCCCCGAAACTACTCAACTCTTTGTTGAGTAAACGTTTAAACTTGAAAAAAAGTAAAATATGGAAAGGGTCAGTTGATAAACTAGAAATTAGTTGACAAAATTCCAATTAATAACAGTTTAGAGTAGCCTGTATGGTTTTGAAAATAATATTGATGTCTTCAGATAATTTTCTTTTCAACTAATTTTCATCCACTTAAGTAAATTACTTTTTAAAATGGGGTAGTTTATGGAGTTTGGTAATAAGTTTTATGTGACTGAATTCGTTACAGAATGATACTGGTAGAATACCTTTGAAAACCAATGAGTATTGGACAACTGTCTCGTTCTAACAAAAGACTCCACAGCAGTGTACACCCTACATTTCGCCACAGAGGCTTCATGTTGACAAACGTCGAACTCTCTACACCATTCAGCCGGTGTTCACCGGTAGGTGTTCAACTTGCATCGTAGTTGACTGTTTTATTCTACTCACAAATGTCTGGGATGGTTGTTTGTAGTTCAGCCTGAGTGTCAGGTCTAGAATGTCTTTTGAACTTACCCTGAGTTTTGAAGTTTTCCAATCAATTCTCTATCTGTAGTTATTTACCAGTGTTGATATAAATGATAATATATCATATTGTCTTGCTGATCATCTGTTTTCATGTATTTTAGGTGGTGAGGCTGTCGGCGTCTTAACATGAAGGGTTTCTCAAAAACTGGTGCAATTCATTTTGTAGGTAACACTGCATTTGCTTTTCGAGGGATTTTAACATTTTTGTAGTAATTTCTAAAATGATTTACAAACAGTCGATGGTATGACCTTGTTTCTGTGAACTAGTTGGTGACAATGAATCGATTCGTTAACCAATTCTGATGTTGTTTCAGTGAAGCCAGAAACAGGCTGTGGCCTGGACAAAACTGTAGAAAATGTCTACTAGTATCTGATCTACGACCACTGAGTCCCGGTTGGACAACAAATCGGTCATCCCTGCGCTATACGAACGACATCGGATTAAGATCTCCATCCAGTATTATGTGATCCATAGAATTCGACTACACGCCACAATCATTAAGCTGGTGGTAGGATTTATCCTTGATTCCACCCAGGCTGTTAGCTTTCAATGAGTTGGCGGAAACTACGAAAAGTAAACGTTTCCAAAGGCAGTTTGTTTGCACATGGACGTAGCGTTCTAACTTAATAGCATATAAGTGACTGCTAATAGGAATCCAGTCGATTAGAGTTGCTTCGGCTAGTGGAGTTTTTGATGCAGGTTTGGTGTGAATCGAGAAAAATTTTACTTGCTTCTCAACAGTGGCTACTGTTACCCATGTAGGCCCGACCGTGCTGCTACCTTGACGTGGTGGTCGGGCTTACCTATCGTGATGACTCAATCGGGCTATACTGGCTGGAACAATCGTTCCTCTAGGTCCTACCATGTCAGGCACGTCGGTTGAAGAGCGGTGAGACCAAAAGCAGCAAATATAAGGTCCGAGGACAAAGTCGTACTACCGGTTGTACAGAGGTGTGACGGCAGTAAGGTGTTTTCTTCGGACAACCAGTATAGCAGCGATGCTGCCTTCACACAAAGGAAGGGCGGGGTTAGAAGAGGTCGACCCTAAAAATGCACACCTCACTTTACTCCACAGATTTCCGTCTCCGGCAGTAAGGCCTCAACAAGTACGGAGTTACAACAACGAAAACCTCTCTCAAAAAGGCCGTGTGTGACCGGCCTCAAGCAGTTGTTCCTTGGGCACTGCGGTCACGCTCCCAGGTCTTTCAGACCAACCCTAACCCATTTTGCTTTTCAGGTACATCAAGAAGAACCCTTCCACAGTGTGGGCAACTGGGAAGAGATAACCGCCCTCATACCTCTAACAACACGCAAGAACTTCGTCATTTTATTCAAACTCCTTCTTCTATTCCTAATGTTTTGTCCTGCCCCCACCATCAAGCCTAAATCCTTATCTTCAACTTCCTCCTGTTTCATTAGTGCTAACGATTCCAGCCCACGAACTAACGTTCCTAGCATACAAAGACCACGCTCCAAACTTCACATTGGTGCATTCAATGTACGAACCCTGTGACAAATAGGGCAACAAGCCTCCCTAGCTAGGACATTAGAATCTTGCGCCATTGATGTACGTTGCGTCTCCAAAACACGCATACAGGATCCTAGCGTAGTCATTCACTTGACCTCACCTAGTCAGAATGAACAACCTTCGCGATACACTCTTCGTTTATCTGGCGATTCAACAGCAACTTCTCGTGGGCTCGCCGGTGTAGGTATTGTGTTAAGTATGAAAGCAGAACAGGCGCTTCTTGAATAGATTCCTGTCGACAGTCGCCTATGTGCCGTCCGACCAAATAGTTCAGTAAGAACTCGGAAAGATAGGGACACACGCCGTTGTTTTTTCGTTGTTTCTGCCTACGCTCCCACCGACTGCAGCCTGGATGAAGTGAAAGATGAATTTTACAGAAAACTTTCTAAACTACTTCATAGGGCCAAACACTCAGACTTGGTAATCTTGGCTGGTGATTTTAACGCCCAAATAGGTAGCTTGAACCAATCTGAAAGACATTTAGGTGGATGCTTCAGTGTTCCAGCTCAGAGAACGGATAACGTCGACCGTCTGCTGCAGCTTTGCTCAGATAATCGGTTATTTCTAGCCAACACGAACTTTAAGCATAAGGAGCGACATCGTGTAACATGGAGACCTCCTGGCCCTACTCAACGGTGGACTCAAATAGACCATATTGCGATTAGTTACTGTTGGAGAGGCTCTATAGAAGACTGCCGATTTTTCTGGAGTACACGTTTAGACTCCGACCACGCTCTAGTGAGAGCACGCGTTTGCTTGCGTCTTACCGGGCGAAGAAAAACTACCACAGGAAAACCTTTTACAATTCAGTTTAGTAATGAAACAGCCAAGGTTAAATTCCAGGAACAACGGAGGAATCATTTAGGCAATTATAAAGATGCGTCCCGACTAGATACCGCTTGGCAAGATGTTCAAGCAGCTGTGGCATCTACAATGATATCTATCAAGGACTTAAATCAACATGTCAAGAAAAATCAATGGATCCCAATGGCTTCTGTTGATTTAATAGACTCCCGAAGACTTATCCCATCAGGCTCCGAACACGATTATGAGCGACGAGTAATCAGGCATAAACTGACGAAAAGTCTGCGAAACGACCGTGAGCGGTGGTGGGTAACGAAAGCAAAGGAAATGGAAAAGACAGCGGCGATAGGTAACACTAGACAACTTCTCAAGTTGATAAAAGAAACCGGGGTTAAAAATCCAGCGTTAGTGAGACGATTTCCGAAAAAGATGGAACGCTTATTAGCTCTCAGTCTAGACGTTTAGAACGATGGGCTGAACTCTTCAAGGAACAGTTTAGTTGGCCTTCAGCTACTCTAAAACCTCCCACTATTTCGAGACAGCCAGAATGGAAAGTCGACTTAAGTCCCCCGACTCTTATAGAAGTCGAAAAAGCTATAGCCAATCTAAGGCGAAGCAAAGCAGCGGGTCCGGATGGATTATCCCCGGAGGTCTTTAAGGATGGTGGTCCCACATTGACAACCAGACTGACTGATATTCTGACTAAGGTTTAGGAACCTGACATAATTCCGTCTGACTGGTGTCGATCGTTAATCGTCCCAGTATATAAGAAAGGGTCAAAATCGTCCTGTAATAACCATAGAGGAATTAGTTTGACTAATATAGTGTCTAAAATACTACCTTCTATCATTATCAGACGCTTAACTGCAACTCGTGATCTACAAATACGAGAACATCAGGCTGGTTTCAGACCTGGTCGCGGTTGTATAGACCAGATATTTACCGTTCGTCAGATCTTAGAACACAGACATACTTCTCGGCGACCGACAATAGTGGTTTTCCTTGACTTGAAGGCGACATTTGACTCTGTAGACCGTGAAGTTCTATGGCAGTGTCTTTCATTGAAAGGCATGCCCCAAAAGTACATAAAACTTGTTAAGGCTCTTTACTCAAATACTATTAGTTGTGTCAGAGTATATGGCGAACTGTCATCTGAACTTGTAACCTCAAATGGTGTCTGTCAAGGCTGCCCACTGTCTCCATTTTTGTTTAATTTCATAGTTGACATACTGTTGGAAATTGCACTTTCATCGTCTGACTTTTCAGGAATTGATCTCTTACCAGGAAATCCACTTATTGACTTAGCATATGCTGACGATATAGTCCTCTTTGGCGAAGAAGCTGGTAAGATGCAGAAACTTTTAACAGCAATAAGCTCCAATGCAAGCATGTTCAGAATGCGTTTTTCCCCCTCTAAATGCAAACTATTGCTCCAGGACTGGTTTTCATCAACACCTGAACTAAAGATAGGGAGTGAAGTAGTTGAGCACGTCGACCACTTCACTTATCTTGGAAGTCTGATTAGCCCTAATTGGTTAGTCTTTGACGAAATCTCAGTACGAATTCAAAAAGCTCGTTTGGCTTTTGCCAACTTACGTCACCTATGGCGTAGACGAGATATTCGTCTCTCAACGAAAGGAAGAGTGTATTGCGCAACAGTTCGCTCTGTCTTACTGTATGGGTGTGAGACGTGGCCATTAAGGGTAGATGACATTCGAAGGTTATTAGTTTTTGACCATCGATGTCTACGAAACATCGCTCGCGTTAGCTGGGATCACCGAGTAAGTAATAACGAGGTTAGACGACGGGTGTTAGGCAAATGTGGTAAATCGGTCGATGAGGTTGTGAATCTTTATCGACTGAGGTGGTTGGGACATGTGTTGCGTATACCCAACCACCGTCTTCCTCGACGCGCAATGTTGGCTGATATAGGAATAGGATGGAAGAGAGTTAGAGGTGGCCAAACTAAAACATGGCGTCAGTCCACGAAGTCACTGACTGCCGGTATGAGTCGTGTCGGTAGCTGCAGACTACCTGGATGGGGTCCTTGAGATTACCGTAACCAGTGGCTTAAAACACTGAGTGACTTAGCCCAGAATCGGTCACAATGGCGCAGATGTATTCACTCATTGTCCTCCCTTAAATCATGAACTTTAAATTATTCCATTACTTTCTTTCAACGCTTCCTGAACCATATTCTATATGTTCACATTCCTTGTTACTATTATTATCTTATTTTATTGAAGTGATTTCTACTAGTGGTGGTGGTGTTAATCTTGCGGTGCTATGGTGGTATGGCAACTTGAACCGGTGCACATGTGCCAGGTTCTATGTTGATTGTACATACATACATACTCATGTAGGCAGTTCTAATCATCTGATCGACTTGTATATTACAGTACAAATGTTTCTAAATAAAATTTTTAATTCACATTTGATTGTGTCACAGATAGATGTTGGCAGGGTACTGTTGAAAATCAGGGAGCACTGAACGCTACCAACATCAATATGTGACGAACCCAGTCAACTAAAACTTAACAAAAATCTCTAAAAACCATCTCAATTCAATTAAAATTATCAACTCACTAGTGACTAGCTCCAGGATCTTTGTGAAGCTCTAGTGAGAAATCGTAACTGGTGAAATTCACACTTGTCTGGAGTATGATAGTTATCACCAATGACAATTGATGATCGTCGTGCTATATATGGCGAGTTGATGAAGTGGAAATTCTACCTTTGGATGTCGACCCAGTGGTACAGAGAGTCAGGCGTTTGTCTTCAACCTTAAGCCACTGGTGCGGAATTCGGGGTGCTCACTGCTGAAGAGTTCCACACTAGAACGAAACAGCTATTTGATACTCCCTGGTTTTCAATGGTACCCTGCCAACATAAACCTTTGGTATATTCATTCAATTAAAATACCAATCTATGCAAAAGTAACCGTCCCAACTGAACTATAATTCATATTTATCGATATGACCTTCCTATTGACTACTTGACACTTCAGTGCACTTTCATAGTTAGGTTTTTCTATAGACACATTTAAAAAATTAAAGTGCTGCGTAGTTATATTGTTGTTTTTCTTCTGGATACAGTAAAATTACTCATTACACAAATGTATGACACAATGACATTTGTTTTGCGGTATCCAGCTGTGTATTAATGAAACCTTTGAGAGTATTAAAGTAGAAGGTATATTACTCTTAAATTCTGAACAATTTATTAATGAATGTCAGTAAAATAAAGAAGTAGGTGAATAGTTTCCTAGTGGAACGTTATAGAACGTTTACATAGTTTGGTCTAATGTACATCTATATGTCATTATTACTTATAAATCAGAGAAAAAGATAGTAACGACATACTTTTGAGAAGGCCATAGTCTGAAACTGGTCTTTTTGTCTGAATATTTTCTAATTGTTTAAGACACCATTCTAATTCTTCAAGTGTTTCATTTGCAATTGCTTTATATCTATTACCTTAAAAAATTTTAAAGAAATATAAAGGAAAATGTATGCATAAACATGAGAACTTTCTTGAGAAATTTAGAAATCTTTCTAAGACATTAAGTATCATACTCTAGAATTTAGTTATATTGAAGGTAGTTATTACTGATCACTAAGATGTTTTTGACCAAGAATACTTGTTTCTGAATTCCAAAGGTCTTATGCTTCCATAACCTGATGATCATTATTGTGACATTCTTTTTACTACAACACAAACAATTTATAGAAGTAAACTCATTAAACGACAAGAATCATTTGATTGGTTTCTCGCCTCACATCCATTTTGTTTCTTGATAATTCAATAGAGTTTGATTTTCACCGAAGTTCTCCTAACTATTAATCCTATAACGATTAATTTTAATGAATTATTAGGGTCAGAGTTTAGAGTTAGAATTAAGTTTTAAGTTCTTCGATCTAAATCCAACTTTGAATTGATTTACTCTAATACTTATTGACAACTTTCCACCCCCCCCCCGCTCCTCCCTGACACGAAACCCTAACAATAACGTTTAGAAACTTATAATTAACCTAGAAACGTTCATTAAAATAATGAAAATAACATATTCTCTGTAGATTATTTCATTATTAATTATAAAAATACACTTTGTTGTCTATTCTTTACTGATTGATTAAAGCGAAGGGGGGGGGGGTAAGATTTTTTAAATGAAACTTTAGATATTCACAAAAAAATTAATTCATTAATTTTTATTATTACTTATCCAAACAAAAATCTATAAAATGAGTTTTAGTAACCTAATTAATCCGACTGATATCCAATTTATTTAACTCTGAAATTAGTTAAATTAATAATTAAGTAAAAGCTGAAATGTGGGCTAAATGGTGATTAGGTATTTGTTAATAGAGTTGCTAATGTTAATGCCTGAATATATCTGTATTACTACCGATGCCATTTAATGGTTAAGATGAAAAATACGGTATCCATGGTTAAATGTCATTTTAAATTGTCCAGTTTAGTCGTATAGATATGTTTTTCATTTAGTATATCAAGTAAATGTCCCGCAAAATATGTGGTTTCATCATTCCCCCTATGACAGACATCATCATATACTTTGCATTCTTTGAAGAAATTATAATTCAGTTATTGAACTTTAGTTGGCTATTTAAGATTTCTAAAGTTCTTCCAAATGGACTAAATTGTCAAGTAATATGGATTAATATTTTCTAGTTTGTTACGCAAGATATCTTACGATTGTTAGATGATTAGATAAAATAAGCCGATAGATAGATAGCATGAAATGAAATGCTGATGTAATTAACATAACTGTGTACGAGTTCAATGTTCCCAAGTGCACCTTTAATGAACTCACAGAAAAAGTAAAAGTAATCCTGTCCAGGAGGACAATGTTTGTTTTGATAAAATAGTATGCCAGTATATAAGGTTAAAAAATTTATGCGACACAAAGAGAACTAATCAGCTTCAAAGTATTTTAATGCCGAATATAGAATTATCGTTCAAACTCCTGACTTTCACAATCATTTCAAGTTTTTTGATGTTGTGTGGAACACAAGGTTACAGGAAGAGGCCGTGGTAATTAATATTTGTTGGTTATACGTTTAGATAACTAGATAACACTTGACATAGTAAACAAAATCAATGAAACTATGCGAGAATATCCATTTGATAAGTCAGAAGAAAGGTGAGGAGATCAAAAACCTTGTGGAAATATTTAATTAAATGGCAATATTCACATAATCCGTTAAGGACATACATACGCGAAAAGAGGTCGGGCATTTATAATCCATAATATCTAGAACTGAAAAGTTTAAACGCTTACACAAATCTTGCAATGAATTATTTAATTAAAGAATCGTAGCTCATCAGAGAACTTACAAACTGGATTTTAATAGCAAACTGATTACACCAACAAGTATTTAAAGAAAAACACCAGAAATGAAATCAGAAAAGCTTTAAAGCAGAGTTCGTATTGTCCATACTCTAGTTTCGTTAATTATTGGAAGATGGTTCAGTGATCGAACTTTTGAGCGCTCACCTCAAAGCTTGCGGTCACTAGACATGTCTTCCAGTGGGAATAGGGATGCACAATATTTTGGGGCCTTATTCCTAGTTAACACTGAGATCATCACTGGACAATACTGTCAAAAGAACTTACTGACAAGTATTATTATAGGAAGATTTGTAAAGATTTTTGAAAATTTTTTGTCGCACACCACGGGCTGACTTTAGCTAAGAGAGCTGTTTCGTCGCCATATAGTACTCCAAAAAATGTAACATCTGTCTACAGTTAGTCCGTTATGTTAAACAACAGAAAATTGTTTGACATGGAATTGTTAGTTGTTAAATAAATAATCAATATATTTAGCCAATCATTGTATATAACATATTACGCTTGTCATAAACGTTTATCATTAACTGTTAGTCAGTTAAGCCTAATAATTTAATTTAATTAACTAATTAGATTACTCATATTAACTAGTAATACCATCAACTCATGAATATCTAAATAGTTAAATAATCTTTCCCGAATCAAAGTGCTTCCATTGTTTTTATCGCAAACATTTCCTATATGAAATAAATGATTTTGATGTAAGATGGTTGAAGTTTATTGAGAAAAAACCTTGTTTGAATTAGGTTTAATCGTAAACGACATTATGCTTGTAATCTTGCCAGAAAAAATCCTTTTCAGTTGGAATGGGTTGAACATTTTACTATTTATCATTTGGTGTAGATCAGTAAACAGGAAATGTAAAACATAATGTTAATTAATATACTGTATACAAGCTTAATAATATACATTCGGTTTATCTTCGTTAAATAACAATAATCAAAATGATAATAGTGTTCAACGCTGACGAGTCCTATAGTAGGACGAAACAATTGTCCAGTGTTCTTTGGCTTCTGATGATACCCTATCAACATTAACTTGTAATGAATTCAAGCAGCTAGAGTGATTTTGTTTTAATAAAAGAACAGTAAGTGAGTTTTTCTTCCAAAAGTGTTTGCAAACAATGGTTTTTATTAGAATATCATAAATTTAAGTGATATCTTTTGGTCGAGAAAGCAGGCTTCTAATCATCAATCAGAAGTTAGAGTAAATAAAGTCGTCCAGAATGATGATGACTGCTTTTCAATTCAACCATTTAATTCTAAGAATGTAGTCTAACTAAGACCATTCTCCTATGCTACAAATTTTTTTCTCTATTATCTTGAAACCGTTTGGTGTCTAAGTATTTACCCCTTATTTTACTTCTGGATACTTTATTATCTAAACATATTAACGTGTATTAGTGGGTCTCAACAACCTAAATTTTTTATTTGACTGATGTGCACTCTTGTAAAAATAAGCCTTATATACTAATGACAATATACATAAGGATTGTATGCAACTAAACTGCAGTGACAATAAAAGTATACTTTTTAGAAACACTTGTAAAATAACGAAAAACACCTGGAAAGATGTCGAGATAAAAATGGTGACATGTCGCTAAACAGAGTAAACTTCTTTTTTAGAAAGAAGTATGAATCAAGCATTTGACAAATTATCATTCCTTCGTCTTGGTAAAATTCATTAACTAGACTACTGGAGAGGAAAAAGATCTGTCAACAATACATTCAGATCTTTGTTTTGTGAAAGAGTGATTTAAAGCAAATTATAATGCAAAGTTAAGATTAAGAATACTTAATACAGTAAGCATTTTGGAGATTATATGTATTTAGGATCCTAGATGTACACTTCTATCTATTGAATATCCGTCTGGTATACGTACACATATCCCACTATTAATGTTCGCATTAAGACTAATACTGATTGACTATCATTACAAGCATCAATGTGTTGTTTACTGCCTTATTAAGCTCTGACCACTCATTTGACGGCCACAATAACACAGTGAAGTGATTCGTAGACTGATTCTTTTTATTTCTCAATATCAGTACAGGGAAAACATACAATTTCACTAAATTTAAAGTTTGTCTAACAAAATTGTAAACCAATTATACCTCTACAGCAAGAAATCAAAACTTTACCATAGGTTGAAGTTTGTAATGATTGTTTCTTGATGATTATGTCCTGGTGCGTTGGATCTTAACTAATGCCGACCTCTAAACAGCATTCATTATTGGTTAAACGATTACTGTTTCGTTGGATGTTTTAATGACCTTCTAATAAACAGAACATTTACACCAATTAATGATACTAAAAGTGCATTTCACTCCACTAAGATCAATTTCATGAGTTAGATATGTGCAAAGTATTCATATGAGGTTCGAGGTTCTAAGTAGATGTAAACACTATGAAAATCAATTTAATTCACTCAATTTTAATCATTCTAAAAGTTGTGTTACATCGTTAGTTGGTTGGCGGTTGTTTGTAAAAAATCTCAGATGTAAATTTCCTCGTAATTGGTACGTAGCATTAACCATAGAAAGATAAAATAAACAGGCATAATATAAGTCAATGCACAGTACACACAAACTTCTTATTGCATATTGCCTATTGGAAAGAAATCTGCATCTAGGATTTTATGTCTATAACTTCTAACGATCTAACTACTAAGTATAATCTGTTTTATTTGGTCGACTAGACCAATTACGGAATCTGTACTTGGTTGGTAAAATATGATCACTATTAAAGACAAGACAAACGAGATTCTGGTCACTATTCGGTTAGTAATCATATTTACCTGTCTTTATTTTAAATAAGTTCGAATAAGTCTGCCCAAGTAATCTAAAAGTGCATTCTAGGAACTTTACTTTCAGTTTGAAACATGTTTTTTTTTACAGAAATACACATAGTACAGTTTACAAAATTGTATGTAACTATTTTTCATGTAAGATATCATAAACGAAATGCTTGGCTTCTTATTTACCTGATTTATGTATGCTTAAAACAATTTTTTGTGAACAGAAGGATTGTATAATAGGCAGTAGCGAGGAGTAATATATTGACGATAAAGGCTATTTCATATTTTAAGGATTTTAGGTTACTTGAGTTATTTGGTAATAGTTTGTAATAACTGAAAATTATTAAAATTTTCACTATCCTAGTTACAATTATCAAATTATTAATGTTCTAGCGATGTATCAATTCTCCTTAACTCTTTATCTATTTCAATCAACATACTCTTTTTGCATTGCGTAATCGATTCACTCTAAATTATTTGCAGAACTTGCACTCATATCATACATCTATAAATACACTGATTAAAACTACTTTTATTCATCTCTATTCAACATTTACACATCCCTTTATAAAGGATGCATGTTCAATAAATTTACAATGATATTCACGTATTACACTAATTACAACTAATCGCCTCAATGCAGCTGAAGATAATGCAATGAAATATTCAATGAATTCAATGCATTATGCAAATATAGCCGCTAAAGTACTTTTCAAACCTATATATATATAGTAATAAAGATATAACATTACATAACATCGTTTTCATTGTTGATATCCTGTGTTTCCTGATATCTTCATATTATATCGCATTCTTTCTTACTTTATTACTCAAATAGTTCATTATTTTTATTACCTTAACTTATTCATATACGTATATATTTATTTTTATATATGAAATCATAATCAATTAATCAGTTACTTGTTACAAATAATAGCTGAGGAGTCCCATACTAGGACGAAACAGCTGTCCAGTGCTTCCAGGTGATCAATGGTTGTCTGATTCAGATCAATTCGTGCTATCAAAATTGAATTAAACAGTTAACTATCTCTACAAACTCCCCTAATTGTATCTATTATTATTATTATCAGATAATTTTTATTGATAACTAACCATTCTTGTTTATTTGTTATTTATTCATTTTATTATGAATAATATTAAAAATAATTAAAATAAACCTTATTAACTTTGAATTTATTCATTGAATTAATCAATTTTTTAATTTACCAAAAAACAAATACGAACAATAAAAAAGCAAAATTAAAAACTTTTTTGAAAAAACAAATATTATCATCGTTTTTTCTATTTTTGTTTATTCTTTCTATTAAAATTAGCAAAAAAAACACACGTAACCATGTAACAAAATAGATTTCAAAAATTTTTTTACATTCATGATGAATGTGTTATTTTATTATCTTTTTTTGTTAAAATAGAAAAAAAGAATAGTAATAATAATCAATTTTAAATTGCATGTTTTAAAAATAATAATTAGTAGTATTGAAATTTCAATTCTATTACCTTCGTATAAAAGATAAATAGATAACCAGTAAGAAAAAAGATAAATCAACCAATCAGATTCAAGTAATTAATTTAATGTTTCCCATTTAAAATCGATGATGGTTTATATTGAATATGTTTCTATATTGAAAATGATGCACCTAAGGACATTGATTATTATTATCTATACATACAATAATGTATTGGTTACTTATTCTTTTAGAGTTTTAATAAAAAGTATACCAATTTAATGTTTAATGAATTGAATGTTTTCCTTACAAGTGATTAATTATTTAGAGGGGGTGTGTGCAGATAGTTAACTGTCAATTTTGATATCACGTATTCATCTGAATCAGAGAACCATTGATCACCTGGAAGCCCTGGAGAGCTGTTTCATCCTAGTATGGGACTCTTCAGCAGTGCGCACCAACGACTCTATCGGGGATCAAACTTAGAACCCTTTGGCTCCGCGGCGAACGCTTTACCATTGGACCGTTGAGTTGGCTCCTAACGGTTGATATTTCTAATTAAGCTGATTCGCGATTCGTTGTGCGACCTCCTCCATACCACTGGTGGGTTACTGCTTCACACAAGATTGAATTGGAAATATCAACCGTTAGGGGCCGACTTATGGTCCAATGGTAAAGCGTTCGCCGCGAAGCTAGAGGGTTCTAGTTTAGATCCCCGATGGAGTCGTGGGTACGCACTGCTGAAGAGTTCCATACTAGGACAAAATAGCTGTCCGGTTCTCCCAGGTGATCAATGATTATCTGATTCAGATCAATTCGTGATATCAAAATTGACGATTAATTATTTATTCATTTAATAGTTGTCAGTCATCTATTCAAATGATAAATGTCTTCACATTTAAGTTCTTCATCCAAAATATTGGACTGAACTTTATATTATTTATGGCAGGTAGCTATGTACAATTACGACTTCAATGAAGGTTGCAACGTAATAGACAGTATTCATTGACTAAATAATTACAAAACCATATTATAATATAGTGTACCACAGATCCAATGAACATTGGGTACATTATAAGCAATCTTAGTTGATTCAATCATCTTAATTATTATTAGTATTATTAAATAAATTATTAATAAATAGATAAAATTTTATACAGTAAATTATATTTTTACTTACTGTCTGGTGTTAAGATATCCGTTGGTGCAGAATCAAATACTGTGGTAATGTTATATCTGTAAATCAAATCAAATAAATAAATTAAAAAAAAACAATAAAAAATGAATTTTAAACTAATGATTAGAAATGGAAGCAAAGTTGTTAAATTGCTATTTTTTATTAGTTTTATTGCATAGAAATCAAAGGGTTTTGAGAAATGCTGCCGAAGTGTTAAAATTTTAATCAAGGAATGTTCATGTTATGTTCAATATCCTCTTATACTGACACTCATTTGTGTAGTGCTAAAGATATTCATGCTCTAATAACTGCTATAGTGGGCAATAAACTGGACAGTAATCAGCCAGTGTTACTACTTAGATATTGAAATTAATGATAATCTTTTGTAGGATTACATTAAAACTGATTAAGTCAGTCAATCATAAACAACGTGTAGCCAGACGCATATATGTAGAGATTCAAGTTGCTTACTACACTAGAACAATAAACTAATGTTTACAAGTTTAATATGACAGTATAATTAAACTGGAAGGAGTGAAGTAAACTTATGCATAAAAAAGAAAATAGAACTTAAAATCAGAAAGGATTTGAAGAGAAAATAGACTTATGTCACCTTGACTGATTTGAAGCCATGTCACCAACTATCTCCACCAACTCGTGAACACTTAGTGAACACTTAGGTTTTTATGAATAACCTTAAGTAAAATGAGGCTGTTTTGCGGCGATAAGTAATAAGCCTAGTTGACTATATTCGTCCCAGACTTTATAGTTGTCAGGAACCAATTAAAATCAGAAAGCAGTGGACAGCTATTTCGTCCTATTATGCGATTTCACGACAGTGATACTAAACCAACATCAATATGACAAACATAAACAACTAAACGTAATACCTATTCCACAAAACCACTTTACACCAATTACAATAATCAGCTTACTAGTGACTAACTTCAAGATGTCCTGGTTAGATGTCTTGACTGATGGAGTTTAGACATTTCTGAAGTAAAACAGCTGTCACCAACAACAATGGATGGTGGCTGAACTGTATCACAAATTTATGGGGGTGACACTAGTACAATTAGACACTGTCTCTTGCCTAGTGGTGCAGTTGGTTAGGCTTACGCCAACCTGAAAAACCATGGGTTGAATTCTGTGGCTGAATCGAGGGTGGGCGGTGTTAAGTAGTCCTTTAACAGGACGAGACAGCTATTTAGTGTTCTCTGGTTTTCAGTTGTACCCGATAGACGTTAGTCTGTAACGAATACAAACAAATAACTTTAGCCACTGAATGAAGTAAATATTGTATGATGTTAAATGAATTTAATATATTTTGAATGAAAACAATCACAGAATATGAATCCATCATGATTGCACAATTAACACAGCCAACCAGTATTTGATTCAGGTAAATCTTTTATTAGACTTAACATTACAGATTATCTGTACTGATAAGGCTAGGAAAACCTTGAAAAAATATTTATAATTGGTAATGACTAGCGTAAAGTCAGATACTTTAAAAACAAAACTGATTACAAAACACCTGTGATGTTGTAAGCACAGATATAATTTGTTTAGGTATAAACTAATGTAGGAATATTCACTAATGAAGAATGTTTAACTAATGAATCCTAAATGGAATTGTCTTTAACTCACGGCTATCATGTTTATAACAGTTATGGTGCAAAATGAAAACAGTATGATCATATAACACAAGTAGCATTTCCTGTGACTTATCTAAAATGGCTTTATTACATAACATATCGTTTGAAAGATTTTACTGGATGTAATGCTGACTGTTTAACCTGAAATGGATATCACTAATTAACCTAGGTTTTGTTGATGTTATAGTGTTAAGGATAGTACCTAATCATTTTCGATTTGCACAAAATCTATTAAGAGTACTGCTCATAAGGATTTGTATTTCTTCTTCGTCAACATTCAGGAGTGAATGTGATCAAGCTTTGTAGAACTGTGGGATCTTTGAGAAATTACTTTGACAATACGCTTTATTGAAAGCTAGTAAAGTTAGTGGATAACACCTAGTAATAGGTATATGCTAGTAACAAAACATAAATAAGATAAAATGGACATCCTGAATCCGAATAACAGTCATCATCCATGTACACAATGAAATTTTATGTGTAATCAATGTATAATGAGGGACCTGCTCAAAGAACTTATGTACTAAGAGTTACATGAATATGAAGTGCTACACAAGTGTGCTTTCTTTTGAAAGTAAGTTATTACAATCGTAATCAAATAGCACATTTTCAGAATCTAATGGTACTTTATACAATTCAATTCCAATTAAACAGATTAACTTTGTATATTTAAATACAAGTAAATGGACTTTTTATTGACTTTCCCAACTAACAATCTGCTTACAATAATGAGCTAAAACAATGTTAGTTGCCATTTAGAATTACTCATCGCTTACATTCGGAGGTTAAGTTAATCGGCTTCTGTTACCATATTAATGTATTGGAATGTAGGACATACACTGCATCCTATTTGAGACTTATTAGTTAGTTATGCCAGTCTCCAAGTGTTGATATTCTCACTGAGATTAAGACCTAATACGTTTTATTTCAAAGCTTGACGACTTATTAACTAAGCTTCATAGTGCAGATGGCTACTAACCTATTTAATAGCATAAACAAAGATTGATTAATTTCAGTCCTTAACATTATCAGTGAGTATTAACATAGCCTTACTAATTTCTTTATGTTACTTGAGAAGGTTAGTTGCTCTCAAACCCAATCATCCATTAACCATTTGAAGTGAAGGATATTTGGTTTAAATCTTAGTACAAAACCCAGCTATATCGAGCATGGATATCAATGTCGATCATTTTACTAAAGTATACAGCATGGAAGTATAGTATTACATTGGCCAAAAATGAACGAAGTAACTAAACCATTGCTTATTGTTTCATGTTAAAAAGCATTAATCTATTACCTGATGAATTATTGTGTCTATACTACAAGGGAAATGGTGTTCCTTTTGCTTTTTCTCTCAAGTAACTCATCCAGTACTCAATGTTAAGTGTTTTTCCGTTTGCTTACATGGTTTACTTGTAAGTTTTTTAACCTTAAAGTTGTTGACTGTAATTTCCAAGTATACCTCCTTAACTCTCATTTCATCACTCTGCTATCCTAATGAAATCAGTATTTGAACAATATCTTGTTAACTCTACTGACTGTTATGTATCCCGTTTAATATTATCTGGATTTTCAAGTGACAAAACCATCTTAATGCATATGCATATGTAAGTACTCTCTTGTAAGTACAAACATTACCCTATTGATTACCAATGTATTTGTGAGCTTGCATACCGTATATATGTATATATAATATAGTTCTTCATGTCTTTACATATATATATAGCTGCTAATCGAAATGGGTCATTATAAGGTGTTGGTAATTCAGTCATTTATGGCGTGATCTGTAAAAGGCATTATACTAAGGTCAGCATAATCAGAAGTGATAGAAAAAAAGTATTAGCTATGGTTGCTAGAATTAAACTATCCAGGGTGGAGTCTGTTTTCCTATGTACCATATAATTCACGAAAAGAATTTTCTTTCACATTTATAAAAAAATAAATCTGAATAACATTGATATCTATTATCAGTAGGGGGGTGGTAGGGTAAAGGTTTCATATAAATTGTTATGCGAAAGATTAGTTAGTTTTCATTTCTATGTGGATGTTTTACTAATATGTCTATTGATTTTTATGCATAGGGAATAAATTAACTCCAAGATGCTTCCCTCTTGTTACATTATATTATTTTGCATAAACTTGAAGTGCACGCTATATATGACCAAGTTACGCTTGCGGTAATACCGGGGCAACTTCTAACGATGGAACCCAATCTGACAAATGAGAATAAATCAGAAGGCACGAAGGATGGAAAAGAAGTTATATTTGGTCGTGAATAGAGCGGCATTGGAAAAACAACGTCTAAGCTGGTAAACTAGAGAGAGATGCTTTCCACGGTGCAGCGTGACGTGATCTGGTGATGATGCGTGACCGAGCGCCTTCAACTAGTAGTGTCCGCTAAAACAAACATGGTCAGCTTCAATGTCGAGGACGTATGTAACTATTTATTTTGGGGATTATTTACCGCTACAAACTCATTAAAAATAAAAAGGTTTGTAGTCCTCTATGTATTATTTATTCCTTTTATTATTCTAAATAGATTACTTTACCATAGAACATATTATAAAACAAAGACTTTAAGATTGATTGTTCGATACGTTATAATGTTACGTTTGTGAAATCATTTAAAGTAGATGACAGTAACCCCTTTTACTATATAACATCCCTGAATATATAACGCCTTATGTATAGGTTATCAAATTTATGGGACAGTTGTATTACAGTTGGATTACAAACCACATTGTATGCAATGAATGTAACTAAACATAATACTATAAAGCTAATAGATGCATAAATCAGTTTAAGAATGTATATATCAAGAGTCATTGAGAAACATACTATACAACTTGTCAACATATAAGCCATAAATCAAATTAACGAGGTCAATTCAATGATCAATAAATTAATTCATGGTTAAATCATTAAACATAGTATCAAGAAATAATCTATAGTCATATACATTCAGATATAGAAATGATTGTAAATTCTGTTATATTCTGTCATTTCATTGATGTATGTTAAACAAATTCTATTTAGAAATGTTGCATAAATTATGTTTATGTAACTGGAATGATAAATTTGTTAAGGTTTATAGGTAAAATAGTTTGATGAAAGAAAATAGATGAAAAATTACGAAGTATTTTTTTGAGAATTAATTGAAATTCAAACTGTTAATCATTAGTCATATGGTAATGGGTTATATACAAAGCTTGAATGACAAGAATTCTATCTCTTATAGGATAGTAGGACTAAAGAATATTGCTGCAGAATTTTAAAGAATTTGTTCAGAATGAAGAGGTAAGTAAATATGGTACTGATTGAATATACATCCAATACTTATTAACATCTCATTCTTGTATATGCTGAGTCTCAAAATGAATACATCTGTGATAACATCCGTGTTGTATGTTGTGGGTTCAAGTCCTGAAGTAAAAATAAATTCCTCTATGACCTCAGGTAAATCATACTTGACACTGCTAACTAAAATAAGTAAGGCAGGGTTCGTGTCAGGTACGTGTAACTATCTAACATCAGTCCTGCAACAAAACAACTAATTTTCATTGCTTCGGTTGTAACAGTATTCTAGCTAAAGTCAGTTTGACAATAGGAATAACTTTCTCAAACTTAAAATGTTTAAATTATTGCAACGTATATTTCTCTACTTTAGACTACATGTCTATTTGTGTTATTGTACAAAAGATATCTTTGTTTCAGTGAAGTGACTTGTCTTCAGTAACTTCATTCTTAAAGCTGTACAATCGCATATATATATATATATATATATATATATATATATATATATATATATATATATATAATATATATATATAATATATATATATATAGATCAACCGATCAGAAAATTACTTTTAAAATTTTGTGCCAAATTAAAAATTCAGTTACATTTATCTTTCATTATGTAATAAGTAAACTTGTTTGTAACTGTCAAAAAACATTTTCAGTGCAAAATACATATTAGATAATCACTTTTATGTACATTGATTGTACATAACAGGTAAAGCAGACTCAAAGTCAAATAAACTTTAACTTTACCTAATTTGAATTCAAATGGTTTATAGGGATTGGTATTAAGTTTAGCTGATTGAATTCATCACAATGCATACCCATCTAAATTGTATTAAGTTAACATTGTACGATGTTGAATGTGCGATATGGACATAAATAAACTGAAACCGATTATGTCATCAAAACTAACAGTTATTATTATTATTATTATTATTATTATTATTATTATTATTATTATTATTATTATTATTATTATTATTATTATTATTATTATTATTATTATTATTATTATTAATAAATCAATACATTACACTATTTCTGCATGTTTATTAATTTCGTTCATCATTAAAACTATTGATTTATAATTACACACACAATTACACAATTTGTCAATATCATTGTTAATGTTAATTACCTTTTTTTGTATTTCAAACGTATAACAGAAATAAACAAAATATAATTCTAGAAAATTTGTTTTAACTAATCACCATTATGGTTAATTAAAACAGACTTGAAAATTATCAGGTAATTTAATTAAATAAAGATCATACAATTATTAGTAGTATGAAATAAAATTCTCGAATGTTTATGCTTTAAGTTTTAAGCTTAAAAGAGTAAAATGTTGCCCTAAAATATTTGTTAGACATACATACAATTTGTAATTATCATTGTTAATGTTAATTACCTTCTTTTGTATTTCAAACGTATAACAGAAATAAACACAATATAATTCTAGAAAATTTGTTTTAGCTAATCACCAATATGGTTAATTAAAACAGACTTGAAAATTAATCAGGTAATTTAAATTACATAATGATTATACAGTTTATTAGTACTTCTATTAAGTAAGTATAACTTGATTTTTTTAGGCTTTAGAATGTATATTTCATAAATATCTTAATTAAATCATTCAGCTAAGAATTGTGTAGCATTAAAAGGAACTACTTAAGTTGGATTGTGACTGGCAAGTGGAATCCAAGACATACATTTCGTTTTATTTAAAACTCATCGGCTGGATGTACCTGCATCCCAATGTTGATGTTCACAGTGGAATTCGAACTCAGTCCGTTTCGTGTAGAACGTCACCGCGTTCACCACTCGACTACTGAGTCCAAACAGTCAAACTTGTGCAACGGACACATTGGTATTAGGAAGAACTTGTATATTCCCGTTGATTTGTTATAGACTGAAGTTGGTCAGCCACTTTGGCTATATACAGACTGAGTTCGAATCTCACTGTAATATCAACATTAGGAATACAGGTACATCCAGCCGATGAGTCTTAAATAGAACGAACGCGCGTCCTGCATTCCACTTGCCAGCCGTAATCCAACTTAAGTAATACTTGTGGATAACTGCTGTATCGAGGTAATCCGCTCAGGATATACATATAGCAAAAGAGACTGACCAACTTCATTCTATAGAAAATCAACGGGAAGATACAAGTTCTTCTTAATAAAAAAGAACGTTTAAAGACCCAGGAACACATTGCGTTGGGAATTGGAGACAGGCATAAAGAGGATGAACAGAACTTGGGAAGACGTGGAATGGAAAGCCCAGGAAAGAGTTGATTGGAAAATGCTAGTGGGCGGCCTATGCTCCACATGGGGTAACAGGCATTGATTAATTAATTGATTGATTGATTGAAACCTAATGTCACATTTAGCTTGATAGTAATTGACATAGAATAACTTTAAATGTAATAGAATAGATGTAAATGCAGTCAATGTTCAGTGGTTGGAAATCGAATGTAGATAACTGGTACTTATTATTATTATTAAAGACTGGATGTAATAGAAATAGTTTATGATCCAAAAAGTTAGACATAGTCTTAACAATATTTTCAACTATTATTTACTGAGGTTATATCTATCACCTCTCACTGTTTAATAAGGGAGTTATATCTAACATTTTTGGTAAATTTACTTGCATTCAATCAACAAGTAGTGTGCACTAACGGCGTAACATTCGTACTTCAAATTAAATTTATTCAGAACTTATAGGCATCAAACAGTGTCTAATAAATGATGGTTATCCAAAGAAATTCATTGATATATACAATAAAGGGAAACCGATAGATCTAGCAAAATCACGGTCAATGAAAGCCATTTCTTATCCAACTCGACCTTGAAGATGATAAGGCTGCAGAAACAATAGGAAGATAACTCAATACAGCGCTAACTAGAATGTATTACATTACAATGTTAGTTATATTCTATAGAACAATATGTTCCGTATGACACTCGAAAATCGATATATACTCTTTCTATGTTACAGCTAATTGTTTCTATAAATTGACGTGTACTATCAAAAGTAGCTATATTGGCACAACAGAAAAAAGAACCTTCTTACAATTGCATGAACAAGTATCGAAAAATCTACAATTTGGAAGGATAAAAAAATCAGTAGTTCAATATCCAAACATGTGCCTAATACAAGACATCGCCTTGATATTTTGAAATCTTTTAAAGTGTTTAAAAGACAGACACCTTCAATGCTTCCCACATCTGTTAAAGCTATCTGTATTAAACCCCATAAACCAAGCTTATATATCCTAAAGAAAACTATTTTCAATCATTCTTACTTAAATCTTATTTCATTACATCATTATTTTTATTGCCGCTTCAAATTCAATTCCTTCTATTACATCATTATTTGTTTTGTGTCAAATCGGATTAAGTTCACTATATCACTTTACATATTGCTAAATCTTATTCATTTCACATGTTAGTTTTAATTAACACCATCCCCAAGTATTACCCAACTGTTGTTTTCTTCATTTTCTTATTATGTAATCATTTGTCCTCTTATTATTGTTTTGTTTACTGTTTCCAGTATCTTTCCACGTCATTAATATGTTTTCAATATTCTGTCCAACATTATAATTGTGTTCATATGTCTATCATGTTTATGTAATTAAAATATCAGCCAACTTCATTCACATAAGTATGCCAAATTTTGTTTCAATCATTAAGTTTCTTTAAAAGTTATTCCAGGTTGCATGCAGCTGATGAATAACCACCGAGATGAAATGAATTCACCTTATTCTAATCACATAGTTATTGTTACTCCTGTCAATACATCAGTTAAGTTCATCACAGAATAATAATTTGAATTCGCTTACTTAATTGTTATATCATAGATGCAATGTTTAAAACAGTTTCATTTCCTACTTTTCTTTTGATTGAATTTCTATTCAACCTTATTTTTCTCTGAATCACAATAGGAAATCTAGTGATTCTTAATTAACAATCAATTATTTCCTGTGTTCAGGGTCATTTCCATTTAACTAGAACACCTTTATTCTTAGGTACTAATCATATTCCACTTTAAAATCCGGTAGTGTTTATCTCTATTATTGTTTATAAACTTATTGAAGGCATAGTTGAGTAGATTCGTTTCATTTTCTTAATTTTCAATGATTTCAATAAATGTGATGAATAAAAGAACACAATAATGAATAACCTAGTTAGTAACCTGCTTGTTAGGTAAATTACAAAAGATTTACTACTCAATGCTTAACATTAATGGAAGTGTATTAGATAGAAAGTATACTGACTGGACTGATCACAAGTAATGTATGTCGATAATCTGGTCAACTGTAGGAGATAGTAAGGAAAAAATCTTGTATTCACATTTCATACTAGTAAGCACATGTTAGTAAGTTGTATTTAAAGTTTTAGGATATTGATGGTCCTAGTGAAATTTGGGTTAGGCGTTCGCTGTCAACCTGAAGCCCCTGGTGCGGAATCTGGAGTGCGCAGTGCTAAGGAGTTCCACACTAAAACGAAATAGCTGCCCTGGTTTTCAATGGTGCCCTGCCAACACCAAACTGTGACATATTCAATCAAATAAATTTGGTTTTGTTTGTCACTTTAACATGATAAATAATCTATTTAACCAGTGACTGACTTACTGTTATTTTTTGGATTTAAGTTGTCATATCGATGACAACTGTATAACTCAGTATGTTGCGGTTATTCCAGCCTAATGTAATTATGCCTTTGCTCAGTATCACTTTCCAGTAATTCAAATGATTCAATTATGAACGACTATTTCACCACTATATACTATCTAGTTTTCTTTGATTTTTTAAATTGAAAAAGTGTCCCACACAGGAGGTTCTATAAACCAGTATCGATGACATATCGGTTTTAACACGCGTTCAATAACAAACACGGATACCGCTTCGTGTACACAACTCCCAACAAACAATACAACTGTAGGTATGTATGTCAGATAGTATATGAAGCAGTATATTTAAACTTATCTGACCATTAAAAATAACTCAGTATTTTGCGTTATCCAGCATAATGTAATTAGGCTTTGCTCAGTATCACTTTCCAGTTAATTCAAATTCCAATTATGAAAGACTATGTAACCACTAGATACTATCTAGTTTTCTTTGATTTTTTAAATTGAAAAAGTGTCACACATAGGAGGTTTACGGAAACCAGAAAGTCGATGAAATATCGGTTTTACGCGTTTCAAATAACAAACACTGATACCGCTTCGTGTACACAACATCCAAACATAAACTAATACAACTGTAGTATCTCAAGATTTTCAGGTAACCACCAGAATTTAAGAGATAATTTTCACTAACTTAATTAATATTATAACTAATTTCATAAAAACCTGCTCCCTTCCTCTGTATTCCTTCATACACTAAAGTTCGATTTTTCATCATTTGTAACTAAAGACAAAATTTACCAGCTACTACTAGGGTTATTTATATATTTCTCATCTTCTGATAAATTTAAGCAACAATCAAAGTACTGATCAAATACCGAATTAAAATTTAAATCAGTAGGATATAATAGTAGTTCATAAAAATGTCATTTTCATAGAATTAAATTCCATATTTGTATGCCACTGTCTTCAGTGACAGTGAATAATAGTCTCATAATAAGAGTTTATAGTTGGTTAACAAACTCCAAATGATTATAATAGATATCTAATCATTGTAACTCATTTAACAACTGTTATTTAATAATGTCTAGATGAATGTGAAAATGGTGTAGAAGTTCCTGCTGGGATGCTTTTGTGAAAAACACGTAGTATTCACTTCAAGGAAAAAGATTTATATGTGACCATGAACAGAATGTCTTCCTTGATTACCAATTAAGTGACAGGTTGATGTTTGAAAAGAAAAGCAGAGAGTTCAGGCTCCTGACTTAGATACTACGAAATTGAAAAGAAATCTAACTAGTGAGTCGATGGGAGGACAAAGCACATACCCTTGAGATCATATGTTTCACTGAAACTACAAATTCAAAGTACTGTTTAATTATTTCAGGTTTCATTGACTACATAGTAAAATATTACACTATGCTACTAAAATTCCATTTGAATAGAAAATATAAGTACGTTCAACTTAGATTTGCATCTTCAATAAAAACTAAGCAGATCGTTTTATTGTTCCCTGAGTAAATACTCCAACAAACCTTTCATCTTTACATTATGTAATCACGTAAGCTTTAGTAGACAGAGATTAACTAATTACCGGGTAAACGAATAAACTTGAATAGATTATGGTTATAGATTAACTTTCAAGACCTTTCGTATTTCAAGAGTCACAGGCTATGATAGATTCAATGGATCATAGAAATTTTGTACAAAAACAATATGGTAGAGGGTTAAGCGTTTGCCAAACTAAAGGCAATGAGTTCGATTTTCAGGTAGAATGAAAGGCACATACTACTGATGATTACCATACTAGAACAAAACAGCTTTCAATTGTCCCTGGTTTCTAGGGCTACCTAGTCAACGTCAATAGGTGACGAATATAAACAGGGAAATAAAAGAATAGATGTAGTCATTTAGAATTCCTAGTTTCTTATAGGTAATAAATTGAATTTTGTAATTTCCCTTCAAAAGGTTCATATTTATGCACCAATGCATTCTTAGTTCCCTAGTAGTACAGAGATAATCTGTTTACGTAGAATGCTCTCCAGATATAGAAGGTTTACTTCTGAATATGATTTGCTAGAATAATCATGATGTCAAACATTCACATGAGTGTTATCAGTATACGCCACCGATTGACGTTTGCACAATACAAATATAATGCATAAGAATCATCTAATCTAAATTCAAATTCTGTGTACATTCATAACATACGTACCTTATTCTTTTGTAAATGTAACTACGCACAGATCTGTTAACACTTCATAAAGTTGATGAAGCACAAAAAAACATTTTCAAGAAACAGACTGCTGTTGTCACGGTACCAATAAAAACTAGGAAGTACTGGATAGATGTTTCGTTCCAATAAGGAACTCCTCAGCTGCGTAAATCTTAGATTCCGCCCCATCGGCTTGAGGATGGTGAACACCTAACTCACTGTACCACTGGGCTGGCACCCAATTGTAAAATTCCCACTTCCATCAATTTGTGATAAATAGCATGACGATCATCCATTGTCACTGGTGATAACCGGCTAACTCATTTGTGTCTCATTATTGATATTCCTGAATGTGCATTTATCTCCATTATAGAAAGCACTACTTAACAGCGTTATTCAATGGGGAAGTTTAATATCCAATCTAGTTTTTTTAGAACTCGCGCAATCTATCAATATCATGATGTTTTTCAAGCAGTGTTATCTACTGTGTGCCATGAAATTCACTATAGGATTAATTTATATCTTTAGTACCATAATATCCATATTATCATATCATCACAAATCTGCAGACGACTGTCATTCCTAAAAGTCATGCATAAACTTAGCTGGTTGGAAGTCGCAAATGTCTGGAACTGTTAACAGTTTGTAAACTACCATGGATGTAAATATCCTAAACATTCATATAAATACATTAACAATTTTATAGAAATGTTTTTCACTAAACAGTTTAATATTTTCAATGTATAAAAGGCAAATAAGTTCATTTTTTGTAAAATGTTTTCACTATCTATGTTAACAGTACCACTTTTTTCATATTTGCCACAAAATGATCTCGGTTGAATACCGTTAAAAACCAAGGTGCACAAAGTAGCTGTTTCAACCATGTATGGGACTCCATAAAACTGCACATCCTTAATCTTAAAAAAGAACATCAAACCTAACACCTTCAGCTTTCACAACGATCGCCATTATGATGACATCAATTAGTAGGATTTTCACTTTGATTAATCACCAAAATAGAGCAACGATCATTTAGTGTCATTGGTGATAACTGTTTTACTCGCACCAGTCCTGGCTCTCCCACTAGGATTATAAGAAGATATTGAAATTAGTCACTAATAAGATGACCATTTTAATTTAGTTGAGGTGGTTTTATGGAAGCTAATAATTAATTTTGTTGTTTGTATTCATCAAAGACTGATCTTGGTTAGGTATCAATGAAAACCAAGAAGCACTTTAAAAGTTTATTCGAAACTATTGAGAAGTTGATACATTTACTCTACGTATTATACAGGATGTACACCTGTATTTTATTAAATACATTTATAAAATCTGTTGTATATTAAAATCCCAGTTGAATAAAATATAAATAGACAGTAACAGACTTATATAGACATGTTTATTTGTACAAGATTTATTTAATAAATAAAGAGGCTTAGTAACCAGAGTCAATATATTAAGTAAATAGTAACTAGAAGGCATATTTTTAGATTAAAATATTTTCATGGACTGGTATTCAG
>CM068305.1:17874881-17894881 GCA_034768735.1 Schistosoma mekongi
ATGTGTCTTTCCCTCTTCATATGTGTATTTGTACCCTGTCTAAATACTACTCTCTTTGTTCACATATATGCATATTTATTATTATTATTAATTTTATTATTATTATTAATGTTATTAATCAAGATACACAGAATGAATTTGAATATCACTCAATCTTCTTTCCTAATTTTATTGACTATACAACATCTTAAGACCGATCAAATGAACTGATTATAATATTTTTCTACCATTGTTATTGTTACTATTTGACGAATTTTGATTGTCACTTACTCCATTTTGTAATCTCTTACCTATTCGGTTACATTTTAAATAGCATTCAGCCTTTGTCTAATCGCATTTTGTCACTACCCCATCTCCTAGGTCACCCATATACAGAGACACCTATATATATATTGGATTAATAAGCTTGTTGTTCATCTCAATTGCCGTTTACATTCCACAAGTTACATGATGATGATGATTATTTCAACATTAACATTCGTATTTTACAAATAATCTGAAGAGACAAAATTAATATTCAAATTATCCTTGATATCGAAATGATGTTATATCCGCCTCAGAACTGGCTATTTTTGTCACTAATAATTTTGAACTAAAAAATGTAGAACCAGATGAGCATTTATCGAAAAGAATATTCTTCGTTCAAACGTCTTTGTTTTTAAATATGAATGTACTTGAAAAAGCAAGTACATGAGGAGGGCTAAATAGAAGATCAGCAACATTGTTTTTTGAGCATATTCCACGTAATTATGATTGGAGTAAGCAAAGCATTTGCAGGAATTATGATAAATTCTACGAAATCGTTTGAATTAACTAGTAAATAAGAAAAATCTAGTTTTATAGCATTTTGCAGAGGCTAGTGACATTTAGCGTTTTCGAACTAACTTTAATGCAAAGAACTAAAACATGATAACCCTTTCTTTGTCATGGTAAAATAATTACTTTCATGTATTGTTATCTTTCGATACAGACAGCCATTCATTCATCCCACTAATTTTGATTTTAGATTACGTGTTGGAATTGATTATGTAATAGCTCATTTGTTACAATTCAGTTCTATGTTTTTGTTATGTAATTAGTGCTTATTTCATTATCCACTTTTTTCACACAATCCATTTTTAATACAAATGCTTTCTAGTGTTGACAACTATAAGTGTATGTATGATTTCCCGTGTAGTGTTGTAACTTTAAACGTTTTGTATCTGCAGAGAAGCTGTGTAATATGTAGTGAATTCACTCGACTCAGTAAATTATGCAATTCTTCCTATGTTCAATTTTATAAAAGTATCATGTCATATAAAACTTACCTGGAACACATAAATTCAGACATATCTACTACTCAGTCATAGATTCAGTTCTCAAGCAAAACTGATGAACATCAGTATCGATGTGAAGATTAAAACAATAGTTAGAGTACAGTATAGAAATAAATAAGTGGTAACATTGAAATGCTACCGTTTAGATTGCAGATGGGACAGACATCGGTTTTACTTATTAACCACTTTAAGCTAATGAGATTACAGTATTCATGACTGAATAGTTTATTAGGACAAAAACAACGGGACGGGATAAAAGTATTTTCATGGTAAATAGATGAATCATAGATGTAGTAACACTGTAACGGTTAAACCACAGAAATGGTAATAAAAAATTTATCTATATGATGGAAACGCTGTAGGGACATTTTTCAAAGAATTTGAAGTGAAAACTTTGTACGATATGCCTCTCACACGGGAATCTTTACTGTAAGGCAAAATTTATCTACAGATGAATGTACACCACAATAGTACTAAATATAGACTGTATATACGTGGTTCGCACTGTAAAACTAGTTTAATCAAAGTTACTATGAGGGGGGGGATGTTGTGATGAACCTTTTTTCATTAATGATGCAAAAACCTACTCCCAAATAATAATGCAGCTATTTGTAAATACTGTTTTTGATGTCGATTCCATTTTAACTCTAATTATAACTTTAAGTCGTAATGTTACAACAAATTCATAAACCAAAATACTAATTTTGAAATTAATTTACCTTTTTTTCAAAATTACACTACAGTTTCTCCATTCTCACATCAATACTGGACTGAAATTTAAGATTATAACTGAGACTGAAAACAATATTTATCATGTGAATTAGTATTAGCTATATACTGTCTATGGTATGATTTATCATTTCATATTCGAGGAAACCTTAACACCAGTAGTGTGTCCCTCACAGGTTAATTAGGAAATTTTGCGCGATTACTTAGATGTAGCGTTTGCCTGTTTTTATATTCTAGTTAAAACAACTCATTCCTAAAATGTATAAAATAAATATGAATGTATACTTCATAATAAGCAGTATTTGAATGCAATCAAATCAAAACGCATCAACAGATATTTATTATTTCATATGAGATTTTTTCTTAATATATACATTGTTTTCGTAAAGTACTGATCACTTATCAACTGCAAATATTCCGTGAAGTATATATTTATACATTATTCCACATAGAAAACAGCTTCACTGCTCACATATTAATAAATCAGAGTTAGGTCTATCAAGGTGAACAAATTGTTGAATGTTAAAACTAGCATCATCTTAACCATTATGAATGAGTATTCTAGGTTTACCATGTATGTGATCACTAATAATGAATCCGAGAACAGAAACAGTAGTATAATATTGTCTATTTCATAAAAGTTTCACCAACTCCTTTCTTCACTAAAGAAAGGTTGCTTAATCTTCTGTGAACACATTGCATAGATGTATAGTTTTAAATAAGACAACATTATTACAGTTTTCCCATCAATGCCACGAAGTATATTTTAACATAGCATAGCAATCTATAACCTGATTGATAGCTGATGTGGAAATATTCTGAAGTAGGTTATGAATGAGAATGAACATTTTGTTTTTTTTTCAATCTAATCAGTACAGATATATGAACATACTACTTATTATCTTATTCACTTACTTATTTCATAATTTGCACTATAGATATTATTCAGTATGGGAATTAAGTAAAACCGATAAAGGACAATGTTACAAAATTTTATTAAAGTTTACTGATAATATCTCATTACTAAAGCAAACTATATAAAAATTTGCATAGATACAAACTATATGAAGACTGATGAATTGTTTTACTGTTATATATACAGAGAACTGTACTTTTTTTCTTATTATGTGCTTACTATATAGTATACATAATAACAGTCAATGAGTGTACATTATATCGGTTAATTTACTTATGAGAGGTAGTTTAGAAGAATATAAATTTCTACTTAAATGCTTATGATAAATAATACTTAGAGTAATATAATATACGTCACTTCTAAGTACATGCCTATAAATACATTAAGATGAACAATGAACATAAAGCTTCAATCACTGAATTTCTAATGATGACGTAATGTATGCAGTTAACTAATTTCATGCATTAAATTCATTCCATTCGCTGAATATGTGAAAATACAACACCTACTACAGTGTATAATTGACACTTTTGTTTTGCTAAACAATCTATGTAAATGATATGCAGAGTAGACTAGTATAACTTAGAATAAATACACTTAATGTATACCAGATATTTAGTGAAAAATGTAAACTACACTACTTAATTTAAATGCATCAAGAAAACAGTTTATTGTTGATCATAATGTCACTGAGTAAAATGTAATTTGAGTTCAGTCAGTATTGAAGTTTCATTCTAGTACACAACAAAGTATAATTGGATTGTTTAAAAGATCCAGTTTAGATGTAGACTATTCAAGTTGTATTGATCAATTAATTAGTTAGTTGAGCATTTGTATCAGTAACAAATATATTGTAATCAAAATAAATAAGAAAATAATGCTAGAGAAAGATAAACTTGACTCAATAAGGAGATATGAAAAATAGAAGTGAGTACATTTAGAAAGTGACTATATAAAGCAATCCGATCATACAGTCGTACACTTTGTTGGTATGCGAAAATACTGTGTTGGTTTATATATACTTGAATGCCTTTGGATTCAAGTAGAAGACGGTGAAGTAACCACTCGGTAATTTGATAACTCAATGATAACAGATATAGAAAGATTTAAAATGCTAAAAATATACTTCAAAAAAATACCTTGACTAACATTGCTCATTACGTAACAAATTAATATCTAATAGTTTAAGGTGGACTGTGACTGGCAACAGGAATACAGAATCCGCATTCCGTACTATTTGAGACTCATTGGCTGTATATGCCTGCATCTTAATGTTGATGTTCACACAAAGATTCGAACTCAGTCTGTTTCGTGCCAAATGCCAACATATTCACCACTAGATTACTGAGTCCAGACAGTCACAATAGTGCAATGTGCATATATGTAATTAGGGTGAATTTGCATCCCCGCTGATTTGTAATGGACTGAAACTGGTCAGTATCTGTTGCTATATGTGATTTGTCGTTATTTAGAGACAACCCACTCTGGATGCACATACAGCAACAGAGACCAATCATCTTTAGCCTTTAACAAATCAACGGGAAGATACAAACTTATCCTAATTAGTATCTAATAGTATTTTTAAACAAAATATTTTAAATCGCTCTACAGTTTGATTTATTCATCTTTTCAGATAGTCACTATATTTATTCATTGATATAAATCTAGTTGATATCATGAATTAATTTTAATTAGACATCTAGTAAACTTTGTTCTAATACTGAACTACACAACAACGTCAGTTCGTGGTCTCAGTGAATTGTAACGTTAAAAGAACTTTATCTTTTCACTGCTAAGTTTCTAGCTTCGGTCACATTTTCTTACAAAGTCAGCGATTTCAGTGTTATAAAAACCAACTGTGACCCTTTGACTAATCATCTTTTCTAAGCTAGATCATCTGTAATTAGTTTAAAAGTTATACGCTGGTAAGTAATTGATTATTAGTAGCATATAATGTTCCCGTAAATTGGTTTATTAAGAGAAAGTTTGTGTCGTAGAATTATCTTATATAACAGTGATTTACGTAAATATTCATCTTGAACAATGTTTTTATTGTATCTACACGTTTCGATACAATGTGTGATTCTCAGCAGTAGTATTGGATTATTTGAAGTAAATATCTATTTCATATGCAATACAATATGTAAGTAGTCAATAGCATAGTTAATAAATGCTTTAAGTATTTGATATATTGTCAGTTCATCTACTATAACTAATGTATATCATATACAGACATTTACATTTTCTTTGTTTCAATATGTCACAGATTGATGTTGACAGGGTACCATTGAAAAACAGGGAGCACTGGATAGCTGTTTCGTTCTAGTCTGGAATTCCTCAGAAGTGCCCACCACAAATTCCGCAACAGGGGCTTCAGGTTGACGGCGAACGCCTAAGTGTCTGCACCACTGGATCGGCATCCAATGGTAGAATCTCCACACTCATCAATTTGTGATATATGGTGCGACAATCATCGAGTGACATTGGTGATAACTGTCTCACACCCGACAAATCTGAACTCCACCAGTCTCGACTTCACACTACAGCTTCAGGAGCATAATTGAGTTAGTCACTAGTGAGTTGAATAATTTTAATTGAACTGAGATGCTTTGTAGATTTTTGTTTCGTATATCCTCGAAAGATAAACAGTAAACTATATATTTCAACAATTGTACTGTTTCTATTCAGGTTTCTCAGAATTTGATATTGAAACATACCATTATTTCAATAGTAATTTCACTTCACTTCTTGTTGTGACGCGTGGTTTAGATCTCTTATCGACCGCAAAGATCTCCGTCGTAAATTGTTATCTTGTCTAGGTTGACCGCACGCTTCGACTCCTAAGCTATAATTCGACCCCCAGGCTGAAACTACTCGTCAACAGTAACACGAGAGAGAAGACAGGTAATACTGCAAAAAGCCACTTTACTGCAAGAGTTCAATTATGTACAGAAAATTAGGATACATATATTATCATAAATGTCCTTCAGGCTTCTAAAGAATTCTGTAACCTTCTAAACACAGTAGTGCTAAGATAATTGACCAATCACAGACATAGCACGTGACTTCTCTGTCTAGAAGTTTCGGGTAAAAAGCTATCTGCGTTCTGATTGGACACAATATTTCCTATTGATCTCTATGTCATACTGAGCTTATCTCGAGTGGTTTTCTGAGCCTACCCATCGCTTCTACATTTGAAAATAAACTTTAATAAAATTCTATTGTTTTAAAAACTATTAAAATCTATTTAGATTACATATGTAACAATTAAAAATTGTTAATTAATCTCAATATAACTTATTAGTAGTTACCATTAAACTTAAACAAAAAGAAACCAAGGATTTATTGAATAATGCGATTGTTAATAACCAAGAAGTTAACCGGAAATCTACAGAAAAATAAGTAAAACAAGGATTGAAATACAGAATAGACTTTCTTTTGTTTAATTCTTTTATTACTATAGTTGGTGTATGTTTGTGTGAGAGAGAGAGGAAAACTGCAGTTTTCTAATGTTAATCATGCTAAGAAACATAAGAAAAAATAACTTTTTTTGTTTTCCTGTTTTTTCTTCATTATATTTCTTGTAATTAGTCCAATGACCTTAATTAAGTTGATGTTATTTTCGTCTTAGATAACAATGTGAATAAATAAAGGGATAATAGGATAATAAGACAGAAATATTTAGACATAAATATATATTTAATGTGTTAAATATGCAGAAATTATTCATTATAACAAATTTAACAATTTTAAGTAAGAATTATAATCATAAAAATTTTAGATGAATGAAATAAAGTGGTTCTATAGTGATAGATATTAAGTTCAGTTGTTTGTATTTGGCACAGATTAATGTTGGTTTCGTACAGTTGTAAACCAGAAAGCATTGAACATGTTTTGCTTTTTACTATAGGATTTGTCGACAGTGCGCACTATCACTTTTGCCTGGAAATTAAATCAACAGTCTTCTTTTTTTCTGGTGAACGCATAATCATTTGCAGTATTTGGGCAACTGGCTTTCACATTTTTATCAATTTCTAACATACATTGACTGTTATCCGTCGTCGCTATCTCAATCTTGACAAATTTGAACTCCACAAGTTACGACTATTCACTACTGAGGTAGCTCTTACTAGAATGAAACTCCTTTCCGATGACCTTTGGTTTTCACTACTACACAACCAATATCATTCTATGACAAACACATACACAAATTAAATAACAAAACATTTTGATTTAAAACAATGTAATTACCAAACTTAATGATATTGACAACAACTTTGAAAAAAAAGAAACATTGAACAATGAATGATGATAATAATCAATATACTTCATTTTGTAATTTCAAGACTAGAAATAATTTTTTTCATGTCATTTAAATAAATGAACTTTATTTCTTATCAAAATTTCCTTGAAAACAAATTATATTTTACAGATTTTCAAGCTTAAAAGATTGTTTCAATGAGAAATAGTTTACAGAAACAACTTTCCATTTCTACACAGTGTTAGTGTTGTTAAGTCAATCAGACTAGTGACTAAATTACATTTAGATCGATAGAGCTTGATCAGTACTACAAATAAATTGATAAAATATATTAATCAAAATAATTATTACATAGCAATCAACCGATTTGTTTTGAAGAATTTTTAAAGTGTAACAAAAGCTAAAATAAGTTATATCTTGAGATTGTATTGCAGGATTAGCCTTGTCGTTAGTGTTAATTCAATTCAGTTGTTCAGTTACATTGGGAAATATGTATAAATGTTAAATTGAGAGCTACTTGATGATTGTCACCAACCATTTGAAGTGCAAATACTTTAACTGTCTTGTCGTTAATGGTCATATTACATTTAATCAGTATTTGTTCAATCGGATCTAATGACTTTATAAACATTACACTCAATATACAATAACCCTCAAACAATATATATAAACATATTGAATTATAACTAAAATATAATTTATTATATAAGTGATAGGTCAACTGTTGTCGAAAGAGTTTAGAAATTAAGTATCAGAGTGCGAATGTATCTTACGACGAATTACAGAGAATAAGGTGAATTAATTTCGTTTCATTAGATTCTCATCAGCCGCGTATATCCTATTGTATTTCATAATCAAAATTTAATACAAAATTAACATGCTTTCAAATGTTACTAATTAAAAATGAAAAAATACTCATAAACATGATGAGGTAAAAGATCAGAATGAAGTTGATATAGCTCGAGAAATGCGATGCATATAAATATAAATTTTAGAAACATCAGTTACTAACAAAGAATCATACAAATAAGAAATTACATAATGAAAAGAATTAAATATTTCTAACTACATCTATGCATTTAAAAGAAAACAGTGGCAAATCTCTCTTCATCATGGTAATGTTACAATCAAAAATTTCTACTTACCCCCCCCCCACCCCGCTCAGGGTTTTATAAGGTCTCATCAATTACATCACTCATGTTTATACTTAACGGTACATTTTCCTTCCAATCATGATAAATTATTATATTTTTATAATTGGGCTTTATAGAAATTGTTGAATGTTAATTTACTAACATGAATTGGCTTAAATCAGACAATCATCGGTCACCAGGAAGCACTGGGTAGCTGTTTTAACACTAAAACACTCACTTTCAGCCAATATTAACTAACTAGTGGTTAACTTTTTGGGATAATTTCTGGAGTTCCGGAGTAGAGACATGACCATTGGTGTGCAATCGCGTCAGGTGTGAAGCAGTTACATACCGATGGCAGTGGATGACGTGTCTCGAATTGATTGGACTAGGAATATCAACCGTTAAAAGTCGACTCACTGGTCTAATGATAAAGCGTTCGATACGGAACCAGTTGACTCTAGGTTCGATCCTTGTAAGACTAGTAGTTAGAGTTTACATCAAAATCTACTTGAGTTTTAGTGAGTAAATCAACAATTGGATACAAGTACCACTAGTAAGCAACACATGAGACAAAACATGATATCTAAAATCGTTTGTTAGAAAAAATTCAAATTTATTAAATTATATCACAAGCTAATGGAAGTGGGAATTCTACAACTGGATAGCAACGTAGTGGTGCATAGGGTTAGATGTTCGCCGCCCTAAAGCTCCTGATGCGGAATCTGCGATGGGCACTGCTGAGGAATTCCACATTAGAACGAAACAGCTATCTAGTGTTCCCTGGTTTTCAATGGTACCCTGTCATATTCGATCAATATATTTAAATTACTTCTTTCCTAGTATCAGTCCAACATAAAGACGCATATTATGAGTAATACGATTCTTTTCTTGCTTACTGAATTATTTTATTTAATATACGATGAGGGGTATAATAATCTTCCATAGAATAATAGTAACTAAGAAAGTATATGAATTCTATTACTAAAGTTGCTTATATTTAAAATGAATAACAGAGTAGATAATTTGCTTTATTCTAGTGGATTATTACATTCTATTATTCATATCTATGTAGATTAAATAGATAATATCGTCTTGCAAACATCATTTTAATCTTCATTTCGAATGACATCATGGAAACAAACATATCAGAAATGTTAAACATATTCACTGTTATCAACAAAGTATAATGATACGTAATTGAAAATAAATTAATTATAGATTTGCAAAGTTTCTATGAATTAAACAATCCACTATACAATAAATATTTGGTTATTGACTACCAATATCAAATTACTTTTCAATGATACACAGTTACAGGATAATAAATTCTAAAAGTAATTTAATACATTCGAATTTAGCTAATAAACAATTGAGAGAGTTGATGAAAAAGCCTACTTTTATTAAACACTGATTAGTAGTTGGTACCATAACAGAAACAGGTTAATTATGCAATAATTAGGGGGGTTTGTGAAGATAATTAACTGTTAATTTTCATACCATGAATTGATCTAGTTCAGTTAAACATTGATCACTTGGAAGCACTTGACAGCCGTTTCGTCGTAGTATGAGACTCTTTGGAAGCGCGTATCCACGACTCTGCCGGGGATCTAACCCAGGACCCTCTGCCTCCTCGGCGAACACTTTACCATTGGACAACTGAGTCGGCTCCAAGCAGTTGATATTTCCAGTTCAGTCAATTCGCCATACGTTACGCCACCTCCTCCATGCCATCGGTAGTCCAATGGTAAAGCGTTCGCCGCGGAGCCAGAGGGCCCCTGTTCGATCCCAGATAGGGTCGTGGATGCGCACTGCTGAGTCGCATACTACGACAAAACAGCTGTCTCGTGCTTCTAGGTGACCAATGGTGATCAATTATAAATATCAATTTATAAATAACCATCACAGAATGGATAACTGACCGAACTTCACAGCTGGATAGCATTCGTGGGAAAACGTAACTTAATATGCTCCCCATCGACTTATTACGGAAAATCTGTTCATCGAATTTCCCGGGAAAAGAATTAGTCTTCCCGGAACCCACCTTCAAAAAAGGTGACTACCTTACGCTCAATAAAAGTGAAAATCCAGTAAAAACATCACAGATGAAATATACTGTCCTATCCTATCTATATGTACGAACCTTGAATTTCAATGAGAGATCGCCAGTAATGTAGTTAAACATCTTCTAGAGACATCAATCAGAAAGATGTTTACTGCAACAAATCACTGTATGCCGTCCATAGTTATACATATATGTCACCAGTTAAAGAAAAAGTTACTATGATTGTCAAATTCCACGTTCATTTATTAGTTCATCTGTTCATGTGAAGCTAGGTGCGTAGGTTGTTTGTTAGTCGGTAGCATCTTCAGGTATGGTCGAGTAAATAAGAACGTAGATTAATAACATCTCCTATTTCGCAACACATCGTGGTTTCAGGCGACTAAGTTCTAGATTTATCGTTTAGCATAATATACGAAATCCAATCAAATATGTCAAGTGGTTCACGTTTGAATCTACTCAATATTCTTGAAGTTTAACCACCCACAACTTTAAATCTAAATTATACAAACAAATTTGGTTTTTTACATTACTTTCTTTACCAAGATCTTAATTCGTAGTCCGCTTTCATGATCTATTTGTTTACTCCTTTCTGTTACTTTAGTCTCTATTCTCACTTCTAATCATACAATTATTTTCACTAGTATAGTTATCATATTAAGCAACTCTTAGTATTATCACTATTGTCATCCTTTTATTACAGAGACTATCGCCAAACAAATCTCTAGATCTTACTATAATTGAAGTCGTTATGTCACTATCCTGATGATGACATATATTTATGCCTCATAAATCCTTTCCTTGAATACTATGTAGTAACTAATCAAATTCTAACATTTATTCCTTGATTTATAATTTACCAATTATATGTAGAACAGTACAGCCGAATAATGAATTCGTTGAAGAAAGATTCGTTCATTGAACAAATAAATAAATTAATTAATTAATAAGGTTAATATAACTTTAAAATGAATCTGAAATCTAGTTAACTGGATGAATCTACAATCAAATGTTGATTTATACACTAATAATTCGAATCTAGTGCCAATTTTTAACAAAAATTCAATGTTTGTATTAGTCATAGATTGATGTTGGTTGGCCACCACTATAACTAGACACTTCGGCATTGTACACCCTCAATTCTATCAAGAAATTAAATCAAATGTTCTTAAGTCTCATGGTGAACACTTAACCGTCTATATCAATAGGTTACCCGGCATCCAATCGTATAACTCTCACTTTCATCATTGTGTTATCCTCTAAACGTTTTGGTTTAGACAGTTACTTATACATATATTTGGTTGCCTAGATCATTTCCTGAATTTAATGCCATACTACAAAAAGTTACATATTAACGTTTAAATTGGATTGTGACTGGCAAGCAGAATTCAGGGCGAGCGTCTCATTCTATTTGTGACTCATCAGTTGTATGTACTTGCATCCCAATGTTAATGTTCACACCAAGATTTGATCTCAGTCCGTTTCGTGCCAAACTCAACTGCGTTCACCACTAGGACGAAACGCGTTTCCTAGATTCCACTTGCCAGTCACAATCCAACTTAAACACTATTTGTAAATTGTATCTATATCGAGGTAATCCTCTCAGGATCCACATATAGCAACAGAGGCTGACCAGTTTCAATCAATGACTAATCAAAGCCAAGAAACAAATTGATCCTAGTTACATAGTAATATTTAAATGTTTCTCTTTTTTGAATTATCCAACTTAATCAACAAAAGTAATACGAATCTATAAATCTAAAGGAAAAGAAGCAAATGAATTAATACTCCTGTATATGAAATAACTTATAATAAAAAAAAAGTGAATTTGACCTGATTAATAAGAAACTATGAAGAACTAACTATATTAATTCTATAGTTCAAATGATAATATACTACTGAATAAGTATATAATGTATACACATTAACATGAATGTTCTACTTGTCTACAAGAAATTAATTTTCTTTTCATATGACCTATTCATGTCATTAGTTGTATTCATGATAGTCAATTCATTTGTATCAGTTTTACATGTTAATTACATTGAAATAAATTAAAAGAAAAAAGCAAATTTATTAGAAAATTGGGAAAAAAATAAATAAATGAAAAGAATAATTTTCTCATTTCTTTTTTATTCTATTTTACATTTCACTATCATGAAGTTAGTTAGTAACAACAAAAGTGCCTAGTTTATGTTGGTAATGTATAGGTTTAATATTTTCAGTTAAAAGTACAATATGAATATGTATTCGTTAGTATCATAAATAGTATTATAAAGGGATTCATGGTATTTAGAATGAACTTATGCCTTCCCGTTTAAGTATTAAACGATACTTGAGATTTATCGATATATCGAGGCAATCCTCAAAGGATACACATATAGTGACAGATACTGAGCAGATTGAGTCTATAACAAATCAGTGGGAAGATACAAGCTGATACTAATTTTATATACACTGATTGTACAAGTGTAATTGTCTGGACTCAGTAATTTAGTGATGAACGTGGTAGTGTTTGGCATAAAACGAACTAAGTTCGAATTACGGTGTGAACATCAATACTGGGATGCAGGTACATCCAGCCGACGAGGCCAAATAGGGCAAAACGCGTATTCTGTATTCCGCTTGCCAGTCACAATTCAACTTAAAGAAATCGTGGTATATTTTAGTTTAATAAAAGCTTCATGTATATTTTAACATAGGTTGTTAGTTATGTTGACTGATTTGTTGGTAACTAGTGTGATCTCTTTTGTTTTACAGAATTTCACGTATTGATTTAGCAACATAAAAAGAGGAAAATAACCAGTCTACATGATACTGATGTGTGTAGGGGGGGTGGTCTCAGTTCATTCACGCTTGTAAGGTAGAACATTTTATGTGGCTTACTATGTTTGTTATAAATGAAGCACCAAATCAGAGATAATGTTAATATTGTTCAGTCTTATTAGTTTATTTGATGACTCTAATTTCTTAATTCTTTCCTGTATGGTGCCTACGTTTATACAAACTTCAATACATCTAATTAAAATGATGACGAATTATTTCTTAATTATCTGCTAAGAAATCACTTCAATGTGATCTTAATTTGATATCACGGATTAGTCTGAATGAATCAACCGCTGATCACCAGGAAGCACTGGACAGCTGCCTCGTCTTAGTATGCGACTCTTCAGCAGTGAGCATCCACAACCCCATCAACGTTCAAACCCAGGCTCCGTGGCAAACGCATTACCGTTAGACCACTGAGTTTGCTCATAACGATTGGTAGTTCTAATCTAGTCAATTTGTGATACGTTTGCGCGATCTAATCTATTGCCATCAGTGGGAAAACTACCTCACACCCAACACGGTTGACCTCCTCTGGTCATATCTTGCTTATTAAAGCATTTACATTTTGGTATCTATCCGGTCATTTACCGTATCCACTACTCCATTACTTAGTATCTGTCCAATAATAATAGCAAACGTAGGCATAAATACATCTGGTAATTAGAATTAATTCTTTTATAATAATGTTCAGTTGTTTTACCTGCCATATCCCTGCTCCATACAATCTGTAATTTCATATTTTGCAATATTTGATTACCTTACTCAAATATATATGAACTAATGTTTAAGTGAGACTACAATATACAAACATGATTGTAATACTAAGTTAATAGATCTTAAAGCTACAACATAATTGTTTATCGTTATCAAAGTCATTTATGATGATAAATCCATCTTGTAGTGATTTCTCATGACATTCTGATCTTACCTATAAGAATAGTAAAATGGTGTACTAAAGAAACCTTCATTAATGTGCTAAATTTAACAATATTACAGATTGATGTTGACAAGGTACAACTGGAAACCAGCAGCAGTGCTCACGCCAGATTCCGCACCACAGGCTTCAGGTTGACGGCGAACTCCAGAAACATCCTGGAGTTGGTCACTAGCGAGCTGATCATCGTAGTTCAATTGGGATGGTTATTTTTGTAGGGATTAGTTATTTAGTTGAGTGAATATATCACAGATTGATGTTGGTAGGTTTTCAATGGTACCCTGCCAACATCAATCTGTGATACATTCAATCAAATAAATAACTAGTCACCACAAAAATAACAATCTAGATTGAATTAAGTATATCTTTACTATGTGACAATCAACGTCATACTTATATATACTTAAAGTAATATAATGAATACTGCTTGTTGACAAATTTAGCAGGACTAGATTTTGTTTAGTTCTGTTTAATAGCATATACACGTTAAAATTAAAATATTTATTCTCTCATTTCACATTGTTGATATTCGCGATTGTAAATGGCCAGTATTTGTTGCTTAATGTGTATATCCTGATTGAATTGACGCGATATAGCCTTTAGCAACAAATACTTTTAGTATATTAGGTATGTAGCCAATACAGAATTCCAACTTGTTTGTTTGGTTTAACTTAAAACTTATCAGTTGAACGTACCTTTTATGCCTTAGCGTTGTTGTTTAGATAGGGGATCGAACCTGTTATCTTTCGCCTAAAGTCAAATTTGTCCAGTTCTTTTCTACTTACAATGAAGCAAACCTAATGTCTAGTAGGATGGTTTGTGTTTAGTTTTCAACAATATACAATATCTTTTAGTCCCTAAAAATTAGATCATTGCAAATTATACGCTTCGTGGTCTTTTATCACCTTTGTTTGTCACAAATCGACCTCGATTTGATGCATATAAAGACTAGAGAGCATTAGATAAATGTTTCGTTCTACTGCAACACACTTAAGTAGTCCAGAGTCCATTAGGTTTTGTGATGAATACTTAGTCGTCAGAACTTCTAGATTGGATCTCAGACTTAACCAATTAGAATAATCCTATTCAGTCATTTAGTTAAAACAGACAGCAGCAAAGAAATAATTTAAAAGTATTTGTATCTTTCCATATAGTCTGTTATTCAGTGAAACTGACCAGTCTCTGTTGAGATAAGTGCATCATCAGCTGCTTCCCTATATACAAGTTTGCTTCATAAATACGACTGAAGTTTGGCTGGAGCTGCCAAGTGTAATCTAGTAAGTGTGTTTTGTTCAGCTTGGAACTCGTTATCTTGATGTACTGGTAATCATATTGATGTGCACACAGGGACATTAACTCAGTTTGTTTTCGCCATATATCACCGCGTCCGCCACTACGCCACTGGATCTAGGCATCTGAACGTATGCGGTGTATATTTGTGTATAATTTAAAAGCATTTATATCTTTTCGTTGATGTTACTAAGGCCTAAAATAGGTCTCTGTTGCCATCTGAAGAAATAGTTTTATGTTAGGCATGAATAACACAAATTTAGACTCGTTTATAGAAATGTTTCCAAATGTTCAAGAACAACAATTAATTTTTGAAAGGACTTGTATAAATGAATATGAAGACAATGAGTTGTATAATACCTCTTGTAACGATTAAAATGACAGTTGTACAATAATGAACAGAAAAGTTTAATAAATATGTAGGAAATTTAGGTGGTTTTATAGAAATAAGCATTAAGTTCAGTTGTTTGAGTTCGTTACAGATTGATATTCGATAAGTACCAATGAAAACCAGGGAGCAGCAAAACACTGTTTTGTCCCAGTATGGAACTCTCTAGCGGGGCGAATCTTTGATTCCGGAATGGGATCGAATCCAGGGATATCATGTCTCACAGTGATCGATTACTTTGTAGGCACTGTTGATATTTGTTGTGTTAGGTATCTATTAAGTGACTATGCATAAAACTATTAATCGCCTTTAATTATGCTTTGTTCCCTTTATTTATGTTGTCACCAATTCTTTGATAAGTTTGATAACTGAAACATTAGCCGTTATTTCTTAATATATTTAGTAGTCTCAAATAAAGTATTTAAACTCCTCCCCCCACTAGTCAATTTGGAATATGGATAGTATTTCTAACAGTGGGATCTATGAATAGCGTTTTAACATTTTGGTGCTTGCTAATTGGATGTACTTGCCATCTTCTAGTATTGATATTCAAACCTAGTACCCATGACATCAAACTCCGAAAAGTTCTGAATTACAATTAATGCATTCTAAATACATTTTATTAAAGTAATCTGCTCAGTATGCACGGTTACTTACAAGAACTGGTCGTCACTCAGTCAGTTAACAACAGTAAAATACATGCAGCTGATAATACTACACACAGTTTACTGCTAAATTTTACTTCAATTTTTCTGCCATGAATTTCTATTCTAATGATTAAAACCAATCGTTCATTAATTTCCTCCTTCGTATCTCATTTATATTCATTTAAATGGCAATAACATGAAGGATTGGTTATTAGAGTGAGACGGTTCTCACCAATGACAACACATGACTGTCGCGCTATATCACATATTGAAAGAAGTGTGAATTCAACCACTTAGTGCCTGTCCAGGAGTGCAGAGTGTTAAGCTTTCGGCAACCCAAAGGCCCTAAATCAGAATCTGGAGTGAACATTGTTGTGGGATCCCATACCAGGACGAGACAGCTATGCAGTATTCTTTGGTTTTTTATTGTACTCTACCAATATTGATCTGTGACGAATTCAGTCAGAATCTCCATAGACTGCCTCTTTTCGATTATTTATTAAGCGAAATTCGAAAATACGTAATATCACATGAAACTCTTAAATTATATGATTTTTAATTAACACGTTTATGTAATTATTTAGATATGCAACATATGAACAATTAACCTGAATAAGCATCGCATTTATGTATTAGACCATATGTATATGGTATCTACTGCGATATGTATGCATATACATATAGATATACATATAAAATAACCTTATATATCAATCATACTGAATCAATGAATTTCATTCACTACATAATTCTTTGTTATCATACATCGTAAATATGGGTTCAAAGGGTTTTTTGTTGATTCTTGAATATGAATTGATTGTAGTTGAAAAATAATTGATAGTCGGAAATAGACTGTATACTTGTTTTGTCATAGTATAGGACTCCTCAATTGTGCACATCTGTAATCAAGTTACAGAATAAACCTAGAATGTTCACACCTTGTGTCAATTACGCATTCGTTAGACCCTAAACATACACATACCTCTTAAATATGTGAGATAATCAAATAGTTTGATAATATCTGTTTCTTGTTAAACTAAAGTGTTATATATGATTATAAATAATCATTATATATAAAAATAATTATTATTCGTATTATCAGTAACCTGCACAACTATAGGCTTATAAATATCTCCCCAGTTATTTGTAGAATATTGGTGAGAACAGAATATGCCAAAATATCAGACTATCTACATTTCAAAAAACCCGTTTCTAATTTCCAACATGGTCGTCACTTCTAATTTAGCTAACACTGCCTTCACTAAACGCAGTCTTGGTTACTTGGTATATTGGTGTTGTACTATGATATATCTGAAGCTGTTGACTTTCTTATATAAATACTCTCATCTGAAGGGATTAGTGACTCATTGTTTGCATGACCAAACTCCTTTCTCAGTCACTGATATCAAATTGATAAAATTTAACTTCTCTCTGTCGAAAGCTGAACTGGCTTTATATGGTGTTATACAAGGTAGTGTTCTAAGCCTACTGTTCTTTATAGTTTATATAATTGATATTGGTAAATGCTTCAGTTTGAATAAACCTTTTCCGTACGCCGATGACCTCAAAGTTGTTCACTCATTTCCTCCTCATAAGCTCATCAGCATAAATACTTAGCTCACCAAAGTCGTTTTATGGTGTTTGATATGTAAGTTAGAACTAGATGGATGGATATGTGTTTGGGAGCACATGCATTAGTTTAGATCTTACCATAAATAGCAATAAGTTGTTAACGTGACATTTAATGATTGACTTAGGTCTCAGATATTCATACAATCCGTTATTCTCGGGTCAGGTTTGTATGCAGACCTCTAGATTACACCAACATCTAGGTTATATGCTACGTAACTACCATGGAGGTGATTCGCTTATCTTACTTTATAAAATGTGTCGGACCACTGCTAGAATACTGCAGTTTCATTCCAAGTAATGCTTGAAAAAAGTATAAACTGAAACTGGAGTCTGTTCAACGTCGATTCGCATCTCGTATTTTCGGGAGTGTTTATGCCATCGATTATAATACTAGATGTTCCAAGTTAGAAGTAGATCTATTATAAAAGTGATGCCTAGAATTAAATCTTTTTTTCACAAAAAACTAAATGAATTGGCTTCTAAATCCACTAATGCAATTCAATTTGCAGTTCTTTCTTGTTATGGCTTAGGCGATCCAACCTCTAAATCCACCTTTTATATGAATTATTTCACGAGTAAGTTCACGAGAATCTGAAACAATTTTCTGGAGGCTATTCACAAAACAGATTTACTGTCCTCATTTTTAAGACATATTGTAATTTCCTCTCTTCCAATGCCTAATAAGAAGCATTCACACCAACAATCATTTCCTAATCTACTACAGAAATAGTTGGGAATCTAAGTGTGTGAATACTTGTTACACAGTTCACTTAGCTAACCTAGTTTTGTGCTAGTTTTCTATCTTCTTAATTCTATTATTAGTTTATGTTGTAAATCTTTTCGTGAAACTCCCCAGTAAGTACTAACTGCCCATTTGATTCACTGACTATTAGGTATTTTTATTGTTGTTCTGTGATACTCTTGTTTATTATCTATTTTTAGATGATCAAGTATAAAACTTAAATGAAATCCACCTATGCTGCATTGTTTATTTTTATTTTTTGCATCATGAATCTTAGCTCCTTTATAAAAGAAGCACACTACCTCCTTACGACATAGTCCAATCTAAAACGCTCGTGATGATTTGTCGCTGATACCAAACGTTTCTATATATATTTCAACTTACGTAGACTATTTATTCATTAATGATAACCATGTATTTATATGATATTATTGACAGTAATAGTTATGCAACTATTATACTCCCATGTCAGATATTTGTGATTTTAAACAAAACTGTTTTACATTGTAGTTTTTAACATCTAAGTATTTAGTGTTCTATTGATATAATTATCTATTGTTGTGTCTTTGAAAAAATATATGCCGGCCTTAGATATAACAGCTTGTTTACACTCATAAATTGGTGTGTATTCTGTATTTGATGACAGACTTCACTGTAATCACTTTGAAGTTTTCGGACTATTATGATTGCTACTACTACTATTGTTAAAAAAATTTGAGTTGCTTCTAGTGAATTCCCTTATAGTAAATTTTACCTCTATATACTTAATTATCTAAGGATTATATGTATCCGTGTTTACTTGTATATCATCATGATCATGCCTGGAAACTGAAGTGAATATTTTACGGAACCTCAGATTATATAAATATATAATGTTGGCAACTAAACTGAATGCCCAATTATTCTTCAAGTTGCTAGATCAATTTAAAATTCATTTAACATATTATTTTTCAATTCTCCTAAACAACCTTCGAACCCACAACTTACATTCATAACTAACATGTTCAATCTTCATAATCACTAATCGATACTATCGACTGTTTCTAGAATTACATCATTCGTTTAATATTTCTTCGTTAATACTCTATATACTTAGATAATATTTTCCTGCGCTACTTATT